>JANCMA020424005.1:0-20963 GCA_024336925.2 Zoanthus solanderi
ACCTATCATATTGTTTATTTTTATTTTAAAAATTATTATCACGACGTTTCGCCGAAAAAATATGCCAAAAGTATATCTGTTTCGTTGAAAAATATTTTCCATTAAAAAATACCAGTGTTTCGCTATAAAAATATCCCTATGCAAAAAAACACCTGTTTCGCTGTTTCCCCGTTTCGCTGTTTCCCCGTTTCGCTGTTTAGCAGAGTCCCTTTTTGCACATATAAGGCCTTAAAAAGGTCTTAAATTTACTGGAACGTCTTTTAGAGGTCATAAAAGGCATTAAATATGTAATGCGAAAGAAACTGAGTTTTTCTTGCAGCCAAATCTTAATGCAACATTGACTTATTTTGTACGTATCGGGAGCAATCTTAAATTAACGAGATTTTCACGTTTTTGACCACCATTGCATTGACTGCGCCAAACCTTTCCAAATCTTCTTTTTTTATGAGAACTTTTTGCCTTTATTTGGTTATAATATTATAAAGATTTTTGTGAAGAAGTGATCTTGTCTACCATGGAAAGTGTATGAAAGCATTGTTATCTCACTAAGGGTTCCTTTTTCTAATTTTTTTGTGTTCAAAAATTGGTCTTAAAATTGTTGACTTTCGGCAGTAAAAAGTCTTCAAAAAGTCTTAAATTTGTTGGTTTCTGAGGTGCAGGAACCCTGTTTGAAAACATAAAAATATGAGAAAGCAGAAGGAAAACCGGGATAATACTCTCAGTCTTTGATAAAATTCCTAAACAAGTTGTCTATGGAGGATCCGGTTTTTTCTCTGACTTGTAGTTGTACGTGTACGCAGTATCTGTGAGTCTTCTCGGACGTTTGATTTCCATTTCATCAGTGTATAACTTAAGCACATAACATCTAAAACATAGTTTTGTTAAAATGTTATGAAATAGTTTGTGATAAAGAAAACTTTGGAAAAGCTCTGGAAAAACAGGACAATACCCTGGAAAACGGGAAAATGTTCTGGTAAAAACCCCACATAAAGGTCTACAAATCCTGCTTCTCAATGTAATCTTTGTTATTAGAGTAGTTAGTACACTGGGGCGATAGTTGAAGACAAATGTTTCAGTAGTCCAAGTTGGGGATTTGAATTCGGGTCATCCCAGACTCTGACCACTGAACCACGCTTCCCCCTGAAAGAGGATGAAGATTTATAACAGAGAATGTTATGCCAGGACTTAATGGAGCCGAAACCAATTGTAGAATTGCACGCATTTTAGGTATCCTGCTGATATACAAAAACTGTTTTGCTATTTATATTCAGCAGCATTCTAGTTATGTCTGTTCAGATATCTAGCTTACTGTAACCCTTCAAAAGCATTGAATAACACTGGCATTACTTACTGCTATTACTGAAGCAGGTGCTCTTCTACCAGTTGAATTGTATGAAGTTTACGTACAAGGATACACATCCAGGAAGCAAAAGAATTGCTGTACGAAATAAGTAGTAATTGATCATACAGAAGTCAGAAACAGAAGGGCAATATAAAGAATCCGTCGTAAAAGGCTAACAGTTCCACCCAAACGTTAACTCTTTCAGTCCCACTCAGTTATTAACACCCAACTTCTCCTTACATAACACATAAAAATAAGACATATGGTAATGAGAAAATGAGAATTGATCAAACAAAGTAAACTACTGAAGATTAAAGTAAAATTCTTTCAATCTTGTTCAATGAAAACTGTGAGCTCAAGTTGGGAGAATTTCACAATACAACTGGAACTGGAAGGGTTAAAATGACCTTTGTGAAAACAGATACTTGGACCTGTAACGTTTGTTTCTGCATATCTTAATGCAAATTGTTTCATTCATGCAGATACAAGCCATAGCAGATCCCACTGCAGGTCTTGGTAAGTTCACGTTTAAATTGTTTTATGTTTATTTATCTATCAGTTGTACTCAGACTGTTTGAATTTATTGGGCTTTTATACTCTTCCGGGATACCACACGCTTATCATAGTTTTTTGCCCTCTTCAGATGAGATGGCGTTCCAACCAGGTGATCTTATTCCACGAACACCTGTTGCAAAACTGCACAATGGTAAGAACGCTTTTGGTGTTCATATATATAGTAACTTTATTTTAAGAGGATGGCACATAATAGTACATAGTACTAACAAACTAGTGGTCCTCTGACAATAGAATACAACTAAAAATATTACAACTACAAGCTATGTATGTATAAAAATACTAAAATACTAAAAACTACTACTATTATAAGCTATGTATACATGAGAATATAATATAATATAGAATATAATATCCCTTAGCTTTTCAAGTCGATATTCAATATTTCGCTTCTACCCACGAAACTACTGGGAGAGCATAAAGAACAGCGATGAGATGGTTCAGAAAGTTTCTTCTAGATGCGCGAGGTCGATCTTATTACTTGTAAGGTCTCTCAACAAACAAGTTTTAAAAACATGTAAATCTCAAAAAATTTATATAATTCCCTTAAGACACTAATGTACTAACTAATAACTACTGTCATTATCCTACTTAAGCACTGTCACACCACTAGCATTGCACAAAATTCATAGTTAAATAGACCAATTTCGATATATTAAAATTCAGCTAGGGTTCAAAGCTTAGGGGAGTAAAACAAAAGAAATAAATTGTTCTATCGTCACTGCCTGATGGGATTTCGTTTGTTTTATACCCTAAACATCGGGCCCAGGCTGAATTTTAAAATATCGAAATTGCTCTATTGCTGCTACTTCGACCTTTTGGTGATATATTCGTTTGTTCTTTCAACAAAAAGCTGTTCTGATAATTTTTATGCTAAACTTGATAAACTAGTGAGGTCACCAGCTATATTGGCAACGAGGTTTCCCAGAAAAGCACTTTTTGGGCCAATTTTGGTTTGGAGAAAGACCGGCCTAAATAATTTGGTAAATATATAAAGCTGAAGATATCGGAAGATACGGTCGACATCAATCTTTTTTCCTGTTGTCAAATGGGGTTTCTGTTCTATGCATGTGAACATTGTGGTAGAGTCGAAACCCGTGCCCCAGCTCGAAGTTATCGCATTTGCAGACACAATGGGCATTTTGGACTTTTTAATAAGCTATGATTCCAGTGTTTCGAAATCATGTCGGAGTCCTAGCGAATTAGTCTTTTAAAAATGTTCTTGAATGCTTCTCTGAATTGTCTGTCGTGAAACGGGTATAAGAATGGGTTTAGGGCTGAGTTTAAATACCCCATGGTGAGCAGCGCATAATTGATAGAAGGATGAATCTTCAGATACCAGCTCCTTTTGAACGAAGACGCCAAACTCACGCATGTAAAAGGAAGCCAACACAAAAAGAAAGCCCCTACAAGAATCGCGATGTACTTTGAGCCTCGGAGATGTCTTTTGAATTGTTTCTTATTAGATGCTGCATTTGGGTTATCAAATAGTTTTTTTGTAGACGCGTTTTCGTCGCTTATGCTTGCGTTACGCGACGATTTTTCAATTTGGCTGTTGGAGTTTTCTATCATTGACAGGCTTTGCTCCAATTTCTTAACCCTCTTGGCATGTTTCTGTGCTATAGCGTAGATTTTGGTCCAGAAAAAACACATAAAAATTAGGGGAAGTAAGAAATTGGAGAGACCAACAAAAATGCTATATTCGGGTGTTGTCAAAAAATAGCAACCGATGTAAACCTTGGGATGGTTTTTCATGCGCCAGCCCAGGATCGGCAAAGATGCGATGAGAAAGGCATAGAACCACAGCGCTCCTATCAGAATAATTGCCCGTCTCTTAGTCATCAACGTGGTGTAGCGCAACGGGATTCGCAGAACAAGAAATCGATCGACTGTCACGGCCAGAAGATTGATTATGGATCCAGGAGTAACGAGAAGGTACATAAACGTCCATACGTGACAGATAAACACGCCATGTAACCAGACACCATTTTTAAGTATAACATCCAACTCAAAGGTTGTCACAAAGATGGCGGTGAGAATGTCACTAACAGCAAGGCTTACAACAAAGTAGTTGGTCACATTTTGGCGAAGGCGGTGATGGGTCGAGAATGCATAGATGACCAGCAGGTTTCCCAACACTGCTACTATGATTATAAGAATCATCGCAACTGATATAATCGCTATAAAAAGGTCAGACAAACTGACATCATTTCGAACCACGGATGTAGACGCATTTGCACTAAGGAGTTCTGTGCTGTTGTTCATCCTTAGAATTACAGTTGAGCTGGCCCACAAGTATGGCTAAGCCTTTAAAACAAAAACAAAGACAGTGATAAGGTTTATATCTTCGCAAATTTAGCGGCATGTGTTTTTCGTTGCTGATTGGTTTTTATATGAGTTAGGCTTGTTTCAAACGTCGAACTTCACATCTTAGTGTAACAAATCTAATGTTAATGAGCAAATTCTATTGTTCTACCTCATTTGCATTTGATTCGGCACATGTGAAGTTCGTCGTTTCAAACAGGCCTTAAGTTAAAAATTATTAATGTCATGTTTTTTTAATATGTTGTCGTGTAATTTCACTTTATGTCATGACGTCATGCTCTCTTGTTATAGTATAATATTTAAGGGTTAGAGACTGATGTGAGTGGTTTGTTTACAAATACACGCACTTGCTTGTGATACAATGTACTCAGCTTCTCTTCGTGCATTAATAAAATTTCTCGTTCATTGAGTCGCCAGCGCATGCGTGTGTTTGTAAACAAAACACGAATTGAAACAGTCTCTAATGAATCTCTTAATGAAAGGTTAAAGAACTTAACCATGCAGTATAAGAGGCGTTTTCAAACGTCGTCGTCTAAGATTAAATAAACATAAAAAGTCAAAAAAGTCATAAATCTGCATATTTTCGCTTCCATACGTTCGCTACCAAAAAACAAACCAATTTCAATGATTGCAAATTCTGTTTTCAGGTAATCTAGCAAAGTACTGAATTTTATTTTAAAACATCAAACAGAAAAACCGAACAAAAACGTCACAAAAAGCTGTACATGAAACCCAAACTGGGAATTTGTTTTAAAGGCGGGCAATTTTCAGAACGCGTCAAAAAGGCCGCCAAACTACTCGAGTGTATACTCTGATAAATGACAACTTTTGCTGGAGAAGAAAAGCTCAAAAAAATTATTTTGAAGCCATTTTTTCAAGCCATGTGTTAACACATAAAAACATATGTCAAGCAAATTAATGACCGGTGATGGAGGTATCAATAGATACATCCAAATCACGTGATCGGTTTTGGCTAATCGCGCACGTGGATTTTTAACAGTGAAAGAAGGTGGCTTATTAAGTTACAATATGTTATGATTCACGTCATGTTATTCTATGTTCCGTCATGTCATGATGTCAAGTTATTTTGTGTCATGTCATGATGCCACGGTTTTGTATAATGTCACGTAATGTTATGTTATGCAGCTGTTATGCCATGTCTTGTCATCGCACCTCCTTTCATATCATTTTTGAAAGTTTAACACGGTAAAGGTGGGCAAAAAATGTTATTTGTAACATAATTACAAACGTAAGTTCAAGCAACAGAAATCATTATTCTAGTCTAATCACTCAATAAAACCTCTCTTAATTACCGTCGGTAAATTATTGAAGAGGTTCTATCAACAATAAATGGTGGCTCACAAGAGCTTAGTCGGGACAAAAATAGTTTCTATACTTAGTGTTTAAATCCGGTTTTTTATTAGCCATTTCATTGAAACATTTGATTTAAGCAGCACTAGCTTGAAATGTTTTGATCTTCTTCGCAAATAATGAAGCAGCCACGCTTTTGAGTTTAACCCAAGTTCAACTGACTATACAAACATAAAGTCAAAGGCTTACAAAACCAGCTTCTTGCATTAGTCGAGGCGATGATTAAAACATTTCAGTCAACACGCAGTTGATTAAATCACGTTTTCTATTCTCTAACCGGTGCAATTATTACCGTAAACGATCGATTAAGCACCGGCTTCTAGAATTAACGCAGCCCTTGAATAAACGCCACATCTCTACCAAAAACAATGTAATAAGCGCCGCTGTAGAATTAGCACAGCGGCGCCATTGCGAGAATTTTCAAAAAGACTTTAAAAAAAGTAAACTAGTGAGCAGCACTAGTGAGAACGTAAAAATCACTAGACGCTGTTGTAAATTTTTAAGCTTCTATAATTTTCCGATCGGTTTCGCCAATACTGTGGCTTTGTTAGGGAATAACAATTAATGCTCTAAGCACTCTGTGTAATCTGTTAACACATAACGATGTGTTCATGACTAATATCTAGAGAATGTACATGACCACATAAGTTTTCCTAGTGCATACGTTTTTGTTCACTAGATTAGAATACCGGTATATTTTAGTCAGAGTGATTTTACCTGCTAGCTAGGTATCAGTACATTTCGAGGTGAGCCAAAAAATACCACAGGAAAAACCACAAGGGTGGGTGGGTGGGTGGGCGAGCATTCGAGCATGGCCGCCTACTCGGTGAAATACGGTAATCGTCTTGTTAACACTATTATTTATTGTATTTCTATTTTTCATCTAAGACCCAAAGCCCGGTTCCTCATATCAAAACTCCGATTAACTTAAACCTGGATTAAGTTAAAAAATTCATAGACTTATTTTTTCTTAAGTAAAGTTTTGTGATGGTTAAAAAATACTGCTTAACTTTACTCATAAAAGAAACATGTCAAATCCAAAATAGGAAAACAGAAACATGGATTAACCCTTTCAGTGCCAGTCAGTTATCCACACACAACTTCTCCTTACATAACACATACAAAATAAGACATTTGGTTGTGAGAAATTGAGAGTTGATCAAACAAGGCAAAGTACTGAAGATTAAAATTAAAATTCTCTCAAAATTCTTCAATGATAAGTATGGGCTCAATTTGGGAGAATTTAACAATACAAATGTGACTGAAAGGGTTAAAAATCTAACCCTGGGTTAGCACTAATCTGGTTTTGGCCGGGCCCAGTACGCTAACAATTTTATAAAGAAATGGGTTTGTACTAGAGAGGAGTATTCAGAAAGTGGCATAGTAGAAGAAATTGTGGTGTGAGAGCCTGGGCATTTCACCAACGGGCTATGAGGTGGCACGTGACTGGAAGGAAGAGGAGAGGGTCAGCACAGGGTCGCGAAGACAGAGTTCCAGGCAGCTCATCGGAACATCAGTCGAGGGACTTGCACAAGACAGACAACAGTGGAATAAAGCGTACCAAGTGGATGCCATGCAAGCCGCAAGGGTTCATAGCGAGTAAGTCAAGTAAATAGCCAGTACCATAACATGTTCAAAAACGGACCAGTGCACGTGACAAATTAGCCAATAAACTAGTGCCCACAAGGATATCCAAGACTTGTAAATTCTCTAGCGCGCAAACGATCTCCCACTTCTCAAAGGAATATTGCATGATTTTAAGTTATCTTGTGCATGAAATACTTTAAAACCTAAAACCACGGTTCTGTACATTTGGCCTATAAATAATTAGCCTATAAACTAGTTCCAACAACCATATCCAAGACTTGTAAATTCTCATGAGCGCAAATGATCTCCAATTTCCCAGAGCATTATTTCATGATTTTAAGTTCTCTTGTACATGATTGAAATACTTTAAAAAACTAAAACCACGGGACTGTTTATTGAAAAGATGTGATGATTGGCAATAAGAACAGTTTGGTTTATCTGCTCTTGCTCTGCTACTCAAAATAATCAAAAAGTAGAGGAATGCAAGTCAGTTGAACCATTCCGAATTTTGGTAAACAACAGTGTTTGAAAGAGATGGTTTCGCTGAATGAAAAGCTCCAAAAAAATTCCTAATTTTGTGTTTTTTAAAAATATTATTGTTTTTGTTGTTTTAGCATCACAATGAGAAAACATCAGTATGGCTAATGAAGAAATAATTTTATTCCCTGGCAGGCAGATATCTAAAATGAAAAACTAAGAGTCGACTTGAGCCTAAATATATAACAGCCGATGAAACCAGAATCTAGGTTGAAAGTTGGAATTCATTTTTCAAATTATTTTTCATATCTGGGATCTAAAATGTTAAACGTAGGATTCGGAATCCAGACTCAAGATATCTTCCTAATTCACTGTATCTCTTTGTTTTTCTCGAAAATATATGATTGCTAGTTTCGTCAAGTGTAGCTGCATTGTTTAGCGGAAAAGGTTAAATTGTTCTTTTAAGAATACGATGGCGTCATTCAGTCTTTATGCTTTTATCAAACTTATTTTTTTGTATTCGAACTAATTTGTTCCATAAGGTTAGTATTGATAGACTAATAGAATCGAATACCACTATTTAGGGTCGAGTCGAAGTGCTTTTGAAGGCTCAAAAAATTATATTGTATTGGCAAAAATATCAAGGTAATTAGTGAGATTTCTATCAAAGACATCTCCGAAAATATCACTGTTTGAAAATATAGAAGCTTGAGCATGTGTTTCGAATATTAACTTGCATGTTTTAAAATAGATTATAGATTTTATCTCAATTTTATTACTGCTTGTCTTGCGAACGCATTTCTAACTAAAATTAAGGAGGCTGATTAAGCTTGGAGTTGAAATATTTGCGATGTGTATATATGTGTTCGTGATATTTGCTTCAAAGATAAAGGTTTTACAACATGACATACATTAATTCAAAGTCGAAAAATTTCAGAAAGGATATTTTCATAGTGTCAAAAATCTAACCGTTATGATAAAAGATTATAATATAGATAGGACCCTAACCGCGCTCTGATTGGTCAAACTCCATGTTTTATCAGCGTATAAAAGTAAAAACATAGAATTAGAAGTTTCTAAAAGAAAGTGAAGTGCTGCGAGCTGAAGCGAATGTGTTACAATATAATATGAGACACTGAGATAAAAAAGCTAAGGGATCTGAAATCAGGCACCGACCATCGTACTTTCTTAGAATTATTACTGCTTTAATGTTCAAAGTTTGCAATTGTAACTTAAACTTGTATGCGATGAACCGTATGGTTAGTGGCCGAAAATGTTAGGTGGACACATTTATTATCAGTGTGCTGAAATTTGATCTAAAAAAATACTTGATTTAACAGATTATGAATTTGCTAGAGTATAAATATAATTTCTAACAATTCAAAGCTATTTTGGACTTATTAAAGAGTCCGTGCTTTCCGATACAGTGTATTGTAAATTTTCATGAAGATTTTAAAATCAGATTTCATAAATGTTCAAACAGGTTATGAATCGTTCAAGTATAAATATATAATTACTAGCAATTCTAAGCTAATTTGCGCTAAATGAAAGTCTGTATTATTTTTAAAATACCTTTTACCGCTAATAAATTTTCATGAAAACTTCATGAATCGCTCGACTTTCATGTGTGCTGTGTGCATGTAGCACGTCATGTACATCGATGATAAATAACGCTGATCATACTGACCGCTTGCTCCGGAAATGCTCACCGAATGACAGACACAGGAGATACAATCGAGATTTTTCATGGCACATAACACACAGGGTTCCCTAAAGCCAAGATTAGCGTTTTTTCAATTTTTTTTACTACTCTATCCTAGAAATAGTTCTCTCTACGTAAAGCTGCCCTCTCCTTTACTAAAATATTTTTATAGGGATTTCATTTAACCCGTGAAAGAGTTAAATAAATAAAGCCCTGTTTACGAGGTTTCCTTGCCAAGGGATAGTGTTATTATTTTTATACAATTTTATTAAAATAGATGAACTAATCACGATAAGAATTTCCTGTTTTTTTAAATAAATTACGTACCATATCTTAGATGTAGCCGCTAACCTAAATAAAACTATTTGTTATCTTCAGTTATACTCAACGTAAAAATTCAATTCTTTCCAATATGCATTAAAATTTAAAATTTTGCGAAATTCTTAAAAATGATTGAACCTTTTTCATAACGTAGAAAGTTTTTATGACTAAAATAAAGTAGACTTGTTAAATATAACTTATAACTAAGGATAACTACATAACTTCATTTGCTTTAGCTATAAGTGTAACACGACTTAGTCTAAAAGCCCTTAAAAATGTAATATCTCAGATTAAATTTTACTTTATGTATGAAAGCCATTCAACTATTAAAAAAATTATAAAAATTTAAGGGTTTCAAAGTCCTCATAACTTATTATTTTGTGTTCTAAAAATTGAATTTTGAAACCTAACTCAATAAGTTCTAAAACATAAATGGAATACTGCGTCGGTGTTTATAGAGAAACAGTTTTACAAGTAGTTTAATTTTACATCGTAGTGAAAAAGAATTTTAAAATTAACGTTTCGAACTGTAGTCCTTCGTCGGAGTGAACAAGTTCCAAAACATGTCGGATAAATTACCTATGTTTAAACAGTATAAGCCTTCTTTCTTCATTTTATAATCTGTATAAAGTTGAAATGCAATATGCATAACTTCATAAGCTAGTTGTGCGGTACTGATTTATCCGGCATCGTCAGTAATAACTGTAATGCAAGTTATTTACTTGCTTTCAACAGCAAAACGACAAAATACTCGGGTCCAAGATTCCTTTCGGGCACACTTCCCAGCTTGCGGGCAGCCCCAAAGATCCTTTGCGGGCTAAATCACTCCGAATCGAGACTTTTTCTCGGTTTTAGCCTCTAGGGGGCAATTATAATGCAAATGAAGAAAGCTAAGTCGTGTATTAGACTGTGATAAAGCACTCCGGGCATTTGAGAACACTCGGGAAATGTAGAAAACATTTTCCTCGTGTTCTGAAAAGCCGTCGTGTTTTATCAAAGTCTAATACACAGCCTAGGTTTCACTATTTGTTAAATAAAAAAATGACAAGAGCTCACAGTTTCTGTTATTTATGAAAGAGATGTTAATAAAAATATGGTATTCGTGCAATATTCTGTTCATAAATAATAGATCGTGCCAAGCATTTAAATACATTTAGCAAATAAAACTACAACTTATTTTAAATTTAAATTGTCTAGAACCAAAAAAATACGCCGGAAAATAAAATGTTGTTCAAAGTTTTTGTGTTGCAAAAAACAAAGGAGGTAATCTTGATTCATTGCCTCCAATGATACTGTTCGCAGTAGGGACAACATCACTTTATTGTGACTGACTTTTTAAAAGATTGTTAAATTGCATATTTAAAATGTGATAGTTACCTGGATAAATTGCAGAGACTTAAAAAGCATCGAAAACGACTTCCTTCTTAATATACTCTCGAACCAGTGAATACAAACATTAATAGACATATAACACAAATTCTCTGCAATTTGGCTACCGTATGTGAATAAAAGTTAAAAAGGAATAAATTAGTTTCAGCAAACCTTACAGAACTCGATGTTCTACTGATATCCAACGCCTACTGATCAATCTCTGTTATCTTGTCACTTTAAAAGCTATTTTTCACTGTCACTGGAAAAAGCTATATTCCTACCTCATAAAGGGTAGTGGGAGCTCAAATTTTCATTCCAGACTGTAGCCGCGAGTAAGTAACTATCAACTTTTGACGTTTTTACCAAATGACTGTAAATTATGCCACCTACCACACCAAAGCGAAACATAATGGTAATGAGTTTTCTGGGAAAGTTAAAAAAAACATTCTATATTGTTAAATAAATAAGTAATGCAAATGAAAAGCAGCAGAATATTTGTCTGTTTATGTATTTTCCAAAGCTGCCTTCAAGTTGATAACAGAAACAAACTTCACATCACTGGTCGGGGTAAATTGCGTTGGTGGACATGAGTTTTGTTTTGCATTAACTTTTTAATGTTTTTATCGCGTTTCCTGAAAACAAGGCGAGGTAAATTTAAGAGTTGACACATTGGCAAAACAAGAAGCTTCTTTAAAGTTAAGTGCTCTACAAAACATTTATTATTCTTATTTCAATCAATCGCGTAGTTTATTGATTCAACAACGACCTATTCTAATTCCATCATTTCTAAATTCAAAATTTAAATTTATTGACGCACCACACACAAAAATGTTGGTTTCCACGCCTTTCTTGGCATGAAACTATAATTAACATCAAATATAAGCAAATGAATATTTAACCAAAAACAAAATATAAGTTCCTCGCACAACACGAAAATTTCTCCCCTGCCTTCGATTTTGGCAAAATACCTCATACATAAACTTGACAAAGTTACATCCGAAAATGAAGATTGTTGCAAAAGAAAAACGACTTAAACGACTTTTAGTCAAACGACTTAACTGAAAGTTCATGTACTAACAGTTGCAGACGATATGTTTTTTCCAACACACCAGGGTTGCTTTAACCGGCCAGATGTAGCAAAGCCATTCTTAAAAATCAAAATCAAACGTTAACAAAATGTTAAGCCCTTGATATAGTTCTTCCTATCAACAGTGCTAAAGTCTAAATATGACAATAAATCTAGCAATTAATTAGTTAAAAATCCCTGGAACGATTCCAACATGACTGTTGAAAACTAAATTTATATTAAGAAATAAATGTTTGGAAAACTTGCACAGGTTTCCGCCTAGGATGTGTTCATGATGTGCTAATATTTTTTAAACGTTAAAATTACTTTTAAAAGAAATATCGAAACTAAATTGTTTTCTACAAAAGATGAAAAACAAAACTAGAAAGAAAGAAAAAAAAAACGAAAGAAAGAAAGAAAACAACTACCGCCATTCCGTGTGAATTATACATACCTTCACAGGCAGCATAGCACGAGCTTTTTTTCTGTAGGAAAATACGCACAATCTAAAAGTTGATCCGGTATACACTCTGCGCACTTTGAACAATAATTAGCAATCGCTGTTCATTTGTGTCAGGTTACCGATTGTTGCGTTGATATATGAATGTGAGACAGGTGGAGGTAAACGATCACTGCATACACGCGCGATTTTCGAGAAAAAACCAAGAGGTGTCAAGATACAAATTTGAATCCAAAAGCCTGTATTCTATTTAATATAACGATTCGACAGGAGCACTAAAGCACTTAAAATTTTTTTATGGACAGTAAAATTTTTTAAACCAACGGAAGAAATATTATGTAAAGCCAAGGCAAATGCAGTTAGAACGTGAAATTTTAAATTAGGAGGTTATTTTTTGATTATAAACTGTTTTGCCGTAAATAATATTTCATTTGATCAAAGAGACCGCACTTCCAAAAAATTAGTTTGTCGTACAACTTACAAAATGAAGCTCTTGTTCAGTTTGAGAACAATCAACTTCAAACAAACCGCTGATTTAATTTTAACTTTTTGAAAAAAGTCACGGAAAGAACAGAAACTGTTATAAAGGTTTATATTAAAAATAGTTTGGCAGTTGGTGTTTTGATGTTTAAAATCTACGATAATAGACGAAATATTATGTTTTTAGTTTTAAAGATAAAAAAAAAATTGTTTATTTCGTTTTCTTTTGAGTTCTTAAATTCAAAGGAAAATCCGTTGCTTCCGATGTTTTAGGGAATATTGTGGCAAAACTGCGTGGGTCTATGATCTATCCTAATTCGATTTATTCCTAGAATTATGCCATAAACAAAGACGTGTCCGTTAGATCTTTTAGTGACACCCTTTTAGTTTGGAAACAAATAAACTGCCATAAAAATGTCAAACTACATCCTCAGAAAACTCGAAATGCTTTTACCGGTATTCGACCTACTTGCCTTCATAAGGATTACGAGATTGAAACAAAAATTTATAAGGACCACTTTTAAAAAGGTTTAGGCTCTAAGACATATTCTTACAAATTTTTGCGACTGTTTTTTGTGTAAAATTAAACGTTCCATTACAAGAAAATGCCATTCAGTGATTTACAATTTTCTTTAAAAAGCCAAAAGGCATTCGTTTTAACGGCAATTTAATAAGCTTCCGTTACTAAAATAATTGACTAAAATTACTGAGAATTATGACATTAACAATGAAAACATACCCCAATTTTTCATCATCAAGGCATTCGTTCACACATACTTGTTATATACTGAATATCTAATGTATTTTTATAATCAGGATTTTTGAGACAAATTGACATCACTGAATGAGTTCAGCTCAACTTAGTAATCGATATGGTTGGTTACTATTTTGTAGTCTTCTTTTTTTTCAGGTTTAACAAAACTTTGTACTAAGTGTGAAGATATAGTTTAGAAAACTCGATTCACGCCATTATTGACTAGCGTTGCACACTTAAAAGTATGTATTGGTGCTGACTTGGTAATTTTATTGCTCATCCTGTAATCTATCAATTAATGTTAACAGAAGTTCATTCCGACGAAGGACTACAGTCCGAAACGTCAGTTCGAAAATTCTTCTTTCTACGGTGTAAAACTCATCTATTTGTAAAACCGTTAACAGAAGTTTATTGAATAAAGAAAAACTGTTATCTCGGCCGAAAAAAAAACAATCAGTTACAGGAACCTAAAAAACATATCAAATATATTCACACATTCAACTAATATGGAGGTAAATGCTGATCCGTGAAGTTTTTAATGAGCTACTTTCCAGTCTTTTGAAAACAGACGAGGTGTTCGCGTCTTCGTGAATATAATAAAAGCATTTCAAAAAATTTGAACTATTTTGTTTCTCGATGATTGCAAAACTTACAAAAACGTTGCCACAGGACATTCAGTAATGCTGAAACCAGTGTTTTACAGTATTGTTAGGTACCCACAAATAAACTTTTTAATAGAATGTTTAATCGGCTGTTTAAAGAGCAAGTCAGTATGCACCTGCTGTATATTTGATTATAAAGAATTTCAATTCAGTAATAGCTTAAACAAAAGACGACAACTGTATCTGAAATTGATTTCGACGTACAATTCTGAAGAAACGATATTATATTGAAATAGGCAGTATAAACCGAAAATTTGTTCGTGTTTTCCACTTAAAACAAAATGCAGACAAATATTTACATGCAGCTCGAGTGGCTGGGCCAGCCGAACAGACGTCTCTAAGGCACATTTTCGATAGAACTTTCTAGAAAGTGAATACCACGTTATTATCAGAAAACATAAGAATGATTGTTTTCTAAAAATATAACATGACAGGTTAGTTTCCTTTACATTTAAAACGCATTAATCTTTTGCTTTGCCTGAGGACATCGTAAGTTGAAGGACAGATGTCTTCACTTCAGAATGTTTGCAATACTACACAAAAATCCTTAAAAAGGACCCCAAAAGATTGGAAGTCTTGCCAAGAAAAAGGGTTTAAAACCCTCGACTTATTTTGATAAACATAACTTTGAAAGCAAAATATATATTAAAAAAAAAACATCTTTCCTATAACAAAGATACTAAGCCATGTTGGTCATTTAAATCAGAAGTTGTAAACTGAAAAGCATAACATTTCGGTTCTTTTTCTTTTTGTTGATTCGGAACATTCGATAATTCTCTCAAAGAAATTCTAAAAATAGAGAAAGGAAAACGTAAACGACTTTTTCTATACGTGCAAAGATAGTTAGCCATGAATCTAATTATGAAATAACTGGAATGACAATTGTATCCGATTTTACATTTTGGGAAGTCCGTTGAAAGGCCTAAACTTTTATGCGTATAGTCTCACTTGGCACTTATTTAATATCATTCAGAATGTTGACTTACGTATACCATTACCAATGCCTTTCACTCATGTTCTTGCAATGTCGGACTGGCATTGTTTAATTTTAAAAAAAGTAAATCCTAATCAACTTGCTAATATCAAAACAAATTAAACACTGGCCGTTTTCTTCTGTTACAGAAGAACTGTATGCTCCGTAAACGCGGTTTTAAAAACTTAGTTTGTTCAGAGAAAAAACCTTTTACTCGAAATATGTTGCAGCCATTAAACTGTTGCCATTAAATTGTTTAAAACAAACATATTCAAGGCGTTTTCCGGTCTAACAGCATAATGGTGGCTTTTTGACTAATGGTTAGCGAACGAAAAAGCTTTCGAAAGAAAACAGCTGTGACTGAAGTGAGATTTTTAAAAGCTACAAAACTGATCACCCTTCAAAAACAATAAGCATAACAAATTAATTAAAATATTAACAAAATACTAACCATTAAACACACATGAAGATACACTTTTACAGTCAGCGTCGTATCTTGTCATAGATTAAACTTGACTAGAGTTCAATAGGTTGCTGATAAATATTCATTTGCGTTTCTCTGAGCTAGTAAATAAAAAAACAAATAAACATACTTCTACGAAGATTAGAAACCTCTTTGAAGGAAATCAACTGAGAGGTTCCGTTAAACGCCAAGATGGCTTCACTTTAAAATGATGTAGATGCTACTTAAACGATCCGGCACTGCTATTTTTTTTTAATGAAAAAGCAACTTCGGTTGCGAATTTAAAATTTTCACTATGTTCAAAACCAAGACAAAGGCAAAATAAGGGAGTGTGGCTTTACCGAAAGGAATTTGAGCTGCTTATATAATAATGGCTTTCGTCAGTTAATCTTGGTTTAACCATATCAATACGATACTTTCACCAAATGTATTATGCTAACACCAGCAACTGATTGACAATACTTTCCGCAAATGTATTATGCTAATACCAACAACTGACTGAAACCACTTTTGACAAACGTATTATCCCAATACCAACGACTGATTGTCAATGCCTTTTGCAAAGATATTATTCCAATACAAGCAACTGATTGACAATATTTTCAGCAAATGAATTATCCTAATACCAACGACTGATTGTTACAGTCCGCCAAGGTTAAAATTATTTAAGATTAGGTAAAAATTGTTGTTAATTAAATTGTAAACATAACGTTTTCGAACTGTTTAGTTTATCATCAGAGTTACATTTGAGTTCAAAACTGCGTTCCGTTTAAGTAGTTTCCATGCCCCTGGGGAAAAGAGCACGTTCAAAAGACTACACTCGAAAGAGTGACTAAAGGGTCTGTGTGTTCTTTTAAAGGAAATCTTCATAAACAAATATACGGCTGCCCATCTTAGCTAACATCTACATGCGCAAGCTTGAAACTAGAGTAGTAACACCTAGAAAATTGCCTTTTTATGACAGATACGTTAATGATTGCTTCACAAAACAGTGAACGGAAAAGATACACTGTTGGAAGATGTAAATAACTACCACAACAACATGAAGTTTATAGTAGAGGAAAATTCAAAACATTTTCTCAACACGGCCTTTAAACAAAGAGATAGAAAATTCAACACCAGAGTATACAAGAAACCAGGAAAACTCAACATCCACTGCAAATCGGCAACGCAAAAAGGAAAGAAACGAAACACAAACACAGGAGTACTATTGCGAGCAAAACGTATATCCACAAACTGGGATGAAGAAATCAATCAACTAAACACTCATTTAGTAATGGAATGCTGCGTTGGTGTTTCAACAGAAACACGGTTTTACAAATAGATAAGTTCTACATCGTAGTGATGACTGATTGACAATAACTTCTGCTACTGTATTTTTTTAATACTAACAACTTATTGACAATACCTCCTGCTAATATACATTGCCAATACCAATTAATGATTGCCAATACCTTCTGCAAATGTATAATTCCGATAATAACGACTAATCTGTCACAACTTACTGATCCATTATATCCGACTTATCCGTAATAACTAACTGATCCATTATAACGAACTGATTTGTTACAGGTACAACAGACAGATCCGTTATAACCAACTGATCAATTACAACCGACTGATCTATTACAACTGACTGATCCGTTACAACCAGCTGATCCATTACAACTGACTGATCCGTTACAACCGACTGATCTATTACAACTGACTGAGCCGTTACAACCAACCGATCTGTCACAACTGACCGATCTATCACAACGAATTGATCCATTACAACGAACTGATCCATTACAAAGAATTGATCCATTACAAAGAACTGATCCATTACAACGAACTGGTCCATTACAACCGACTGATCAATTACAACTGACTGATCCGTTACAACCGACTGATCTGTCACAACTGACTGATCCATCACAACGAACTAATCCATTACAATCAACTGGTCCATTACAACCAACTGATCCATTACAACTGACTGATCCGTGACAACCGACTGATCTTTCACAACTGACTGATACATCACAACGAACTAATCCATTACAACGAACTGGTCCATTACAACTGACTGATCTGTTACAACCAACTGATCTGTCACAACTGACCGATCTATCACAACGAATTGATCCACTACAACTGACTGATCCATTACAAAGAACTGATCCATTACAACCAACTGATCCATTACAACCTACTGATCCATTACAACCGACTGATCTGTCACAACTGACTGATCCATCACAACGAACTAATCCATTACAACCACATGATCCATTACAACTGATCCTTTACAACCGACTGATCTGTCACAACTGACTGATAGATCACAACGAACTAATCCATTAAAACGAACTGGTCCATTACAACCGACTGATCAATTACGACTAACTGATCCGTAACAACCGACTGATCTGTCACAACTGACTGATACATCACAACGAACTAATCCATTACAACGAACTGGTCCATTACAACCGACTGATCAATTACAACTGACTGATCCGTTACAACCGACTGATCTATTACAACAGAATGACACGGTATTCATTATTTCGCATTTTCAGAAGTCGAATTAAGGTTCCATAATTTAAGAAAAATTGAATGGCAGGTCAGGAACTCTTGACCAAAAAACTGAAATACAAGCGAATTTTCATGTTGGTTCCTCTATTATTTAAAACTAGAAGTAATCACAAATTAGCGAAGTGCGTTCAAATTTGATTAGAGAACTAACACTTGACAAACAACTGAGGTAAGGAAGTATATTTTTGCTATTTGTAGATTCATTTGATTTTTATCATTTAAAATCACATTTCTTCCAATTCAATGTCTTATAACCCTCTCAGCAAATGCATTATTCCAAAACCAACGACTGATTGCCAATACCTTCTGCAAATGTCTTATAACCAGCTTTAAAACTGGTTTGTTTTTACACAAAGTTAGCTATTACTAACATCGAACTTTACTGTCGCGAGTTCGATTCTCGCTATGCCCACTTGAACGTTTTTTTACACTAAATAAAATCTTCCTCCCAATAAGAATTTAATCTATTTTTCTTTCTTCACCTCCAGTACTTCAAAAATACGATTACAAAATCATATTGCGATATTTACAGTTACGACTGACACGCGAAATGTTGATCTAAATTCGCCATCGAGTTTAACACGAAAGTTCTTTCCTAGAAATTATTAAAGTTATCACTTTAAAAGATTTTAAATGTTGTGATAAATATCTTTACCCATATTTCTTTGCAAGTTATAAAAACTGACAAAACAACAAACTTTCATTCAACTACAGCACACAGAGGAAAACATCGCTATTCGATATTAGTCACCATACCACTTCGGCCGCATGAGGTTGAGGCATTTACCGCCGGCCGTATCTACCAAAATAGAGTAGTAAAGTGTGACGTCACAAAAATTAAAATTTGTAAACCGATGGGATTTGTTGAGATCATCCGAGAGATCAAGGCTAAAAATGTATCCTTGCCAAGAATCAGCATGTTAATGCAAATTGTAGGCGATATATTACCACAGTTATGCTCTAATGACTCCATACAAATCCTTCTAAAAATGGCTTGGTTCATAACGTTATGAACCAAGCCATTTTTAAAAAGGTTTGTATGGGGTCATTAGAGCATAACCATGGCAATATCTCATCACTGATTAATGGCAAAATGCTAAACTTCGGCATGGAGACATGTTTCATCTTGTTCTTTCTGAATATTACAACCAAATTAGTAATTTCACAAATCAACTTTTTGTGACGTCATCACTTTAGTACTCTATTACATTTCTGCCTATACTGTAATTGAAACTAATTTGCGAACACGCCATGTCTTTTATGCTTGTGTTTCTACTATAGGGGTTTTCAATAAAGTAAAAAAAAAAAAAAAACTGATGTAATATTGTTTTTTGTTACATACATTTATTTTTGTAATCTGAAAAAGGAAACCGACCAAACGCCTCGTGCAAGTCAAACTCTTGACCTTTTAACTGTTTTTAAAACACATTTCACCAAAATCGCATGACTCCATACCCACTTTGTGGTTGGATCATCCAAGTGTGTACATTAATTACATTATATTTTATTCAGCTCGTCTGAGTCAGCTTTTTCAATTGCAATATACTTGCATTACCTCGAACGGCTCTACGCGCGACAACCCTTTTGAAGGTTGTTAAAGTCTCCTTTAACTTTCAGAAAAAATCCTATAAGAATAATTTCATTCGAATTATTTTTGTCCTCCATACTTTTCTTACCGTATTTGAACGAGTAAGCACCCACCCTCTTATCCCCTACAGCAGTAAATCTGGCGAAAGTTTCGGGGTGGGCGCGTACTCGAATTAACGTGGGCGTTTTCAGGGAAACATGTCCATGGACCCCCTATAGATTGCTTGCGCTTTCGATCGTCGCTCAAAAACTCCCTGCCATTCAATCGACCCTTCCCAAAAAATCCTGGTGACGCTTTGAAGCGTTAGGACAGGAAAAAGGTTAGGCAATCCTTCTTGTTGCATTGAACAGACACAATATTTATAGAAGAAAAAGTGCAGGCAACCGTTAACGAAAATTCCGCTGATATCGGATCAATAAATGATCTAATTGGTCATTAAAAACTAAAACGTTAACACATTAAAAAATCAAAACCAATACGACGTTAAAATTTTATATAGACAATATTTTGGTTGGTCATACCAACCGTCTTCTGTTGTACAAATAGATGATCGTTACATGTATTGCTTTTGTTTTTTTAATGGTTTAACAATATCTGTGTTTGAAGGTTGGTATTGATTCAAGTGATTTGTCTTTTTGTATTAGAATTGTAAGAATTTCGAAGCTCCATCACGGGACATGAAACTTTGTCGGTATGATGGCAAGAATCAAATAACGAGCCCAGTAGGAGGTTTTAAAGTTAACCGTGATTAAATAATCGTTTATGTCAGTCTTATTTAGGTATTTATGTTATAAACAAGACGCTCAAGGAGCGTATACTTGTGCCAGCTCGTGGATAAAATGTGAAAGCTTTTGATTTTATTGAGTTC
>JANCMA020424006.1:0-11040 GCA_024336925.2 Zoanthus solanderi
AAAAGCATAAACGAAAACCCTGCCATCGGATTGTAGAAAAATACAATATAAAAAAATATCCAATGATCCGTCCCTTATGTGTTCTTTTACGCGTGAGCCTATTCTTCGTTAGCGTGTTACGTTTTAGGCCTCAAAAATTAGAATCAAAATTTAATTTTGAATTCTATCAGCTGTATTATTTTAACTGGTTTAGGAAACTATGGTTGGAACTATATTTCAATATTATTTCATGAAAATTTTAAATTTACTCGATATTTTTCGCCGAGATGTAGGACGCTAACTATGACACAAAACACTGAGTCAGGATTTTTTAAAAGTTGTAAAAATCAATATATTTGCGACAAATTAATGAGTTAGATTATGATATGCTAAAAAGTGTCATTTACATAGCAAAATATATTGAAATTTTCAATTCTATGTTTGATTTAATACTTTGAAATTATGAACCAGTCAATTGAAACTTCCACCTTAGGTAACTATACCAAAGTGTGGCACCACTAAAACTAAAACTATTTTTATAGTAGTTAGTATGTGACAAGGGGATAGCCAGCTTATTTTCTGAATTACGTAAATTATAGGCTGAAGAAATGTCGCTGCGTTGAATAAATTTAGATGACAGATAACTAGAAGTATACATTTTCTGTTTCTTTTTATTAAGACAAGTTGTTCTCGCGCAATTTTTAAAGTTTATTGCCTTGATGTGATAATTTTTGTCTCGCTTGTTATTTCTTTAAGTCCGAGATCTCGACTTCTAACGTAAGATCTCGACTTATAACCCGAGATCTCGATGTATAAAGTAATAATGTTCGTCATGGCCATAACCGGCCATCTTAGGTTTGCCACGAGCAACCCAGTAATTATAAATACATGAAACTCGTCACTAATCTATGCGACTTACTCTTTTAAGCTCCAGCCAGTTTAAATGACAACGCTTGGAGAGCGAGACACAAGAGCGAGACAGGAGTGTTTAGTTGCGACCAGGAAGGGCGTTTATTAACGCGAAATAATGTTCGCCTTGTGGGAAAACCAAGATTAAACAAAAGTAAATACCTATTTTTTATCAAAAAATTTTACAAATAGTTAATAAATGGATGCTATATATACGTCGGTGTTTCTCTACAAACAGTTTAAATTTTAAAATTTTACACCATAGAAAAAGGGGGAAAGGAAAATTTTTTAAAAAATTAAAAATTTAATCACAAATAGATAAATTTTACACCGTAGTGAAACGACTTTTATACTCTGACGTTTCGGACTGTAGTCCTTTGTCAACCTCGTTCCCAGGGCTTTTCCTACCGCACCCATAACATAGGGAAAAGCCTTGGGAACGAGATTGGTCCTCCGTCGGAGTGATTGACGAAGGACTACAGTCCGAAACGTCAGTTTTAAAATTCTTTTCACTACGGTTTAAACTTAACTATTTGTAAAACTGTTTCTGTAGAAACACCGACGCAGCATTCCATTTATGACATCTATTTTTTGTTATTAATGTAAATCAAATTTTGTTGTAATATGTTTTAACTCCCACAATTTAACATTGAAGTTGATTTACAAAGAAGTTGCAGTCTCAGAAAAGACCATGGCGTTTGAATGTTTGTCAGTTTCAAATTCTATTCAATCTATTTTATTTTTCGTTTTATACATTAATTAGGCCACACGACCCAAATAAGAAATAATTTAATCCAATTTGAAGTTTAGATTTCTCAACTAACCCCACGGTCGGATCGGTTACTAACAGATAAACCAAAATCAGGTGATCAATTTTGATCAATTGCGTGGGAGATTTTAATCGAGGAGGAGTGTGTTTAGATCGGTTAATTCTGACTCTTGCATAAAAATACGATGAATAATAACACAAGTTGTTATAACCTTTTTTAGTTTCATTAAATACTTCTGTGATATTTCTAATTGATTCCAATATTCATTTCGATGGAACAGCATTACCAAATCAAAACTATTTTTGGTAGGTCCTTCCTTGAAATTGCACATGAACCACTGATGTGCCCGCAAGGTTTGATGGGCCTTTATCTATACAGCATCAATAGTTCAGGCTGTGCCTGGCCCCAATTAAAATAGATTAGCTTCTGAAACAAAAAAGCTTATCTTCAAACAACTTAGTACTAAGAAAAATGCTTTATCGCTGATGGCAAACTTCTGAATAGGATGCCACGTTAAATAGTTTTACAAATATTAGAGAAAACATTTTATATTGAATTAGAAGGTAAAGAAATCCTGAGAGATTCAAGCTTTATAGAGCTAAATCCTTTATGAGCCTAGTGGCCCATGGAGCCGGCGATTAGTCAGTTTCTGTTGTGTTAAGCAGATGAGAGTCTTTGACTCCCCCTGGATGGGACACTAATCCATTGAAGCTTAGCTCCCAGCAGACGCTGGTACTCAATTACCTACCCCGGAAAGATGAAAAGCTGAATTAGCTTAGGCGGAAAACAAGGTTGTACAAATATTCGAATCTCGGCAAAGCCGGGAATCGAACCCGGGTTCCTGTGGCTGGAAGGCAAAGATCTTATCAACTGCACCAACAGCGTAAACCACTCCCGCCCAAGAGAAAACATTTTTATACTTTGGCAAAGAACTCCTGAGAGATTCAAGTTTTATGGAACTGTAACATTAATTGCTTTGCTGTTATAGTACTTTATCAGAATTAGTTTGACATTCTTAAATGATTCTCAGATTTCTCATTTACTTCTTTTTAGCATTCTTAGCAGTGGGCATACCGACTATTGCAAGAGTGCATGGTAACCACTCCACCAGCTACTTAGTAACCACACTGAAATCTTTACTTGTCAATCTTGAGCCGACTTCCATCCAGGACGTTATCTTTGTTGTTCATCTTGCCGACGAAGCAAAACACGAACGTGAACAGCTGCGACAGCAACTGGAAATATATTTTGAAGAGAAGATTAAACATGGGTTAATCCATATAATTGAAGCCCCGTTGTCTTTCTACCCACAACTTAAAGGCCTGCCCAGTACTTTGGGTGACAGCGAAGGGCGCATGTACTGGCGGGCTAAGCAGACAATGGACTTTGTTTACCTCATGCGTTACTGTGAAAATCTTGCTTCATACTACCTTCATTTAGAAGATGATATCAAAGTCACTACAAAAGGCTATGTTGGAGCCATTAAGCGGTTTATTGACCGTCATAGTATGGAGCGATGGCCAGGTTTATATTTAAGTGTAAATGGGTTTATTGGTAAACTTTTTCGATGGGAAGATATTGACTTGATTTGTCGCTTTCTGAAGCTTTTTTATAATGAGTATCCTCCAGATCTACTTCTAAAAGGTTACGTAGAGTTTATTTTAAGATGTAAGGATTGTGTAAACAGATTCAGTCACAAACCGGTTCTATTTGAGCACGTTGGCAAACAATCTTCGTCTTTAGGTACCTGACTGTTGAAATTATATTACACCACTGTTTTGCTCATTATTTGGCAAGAAACAAAATTTTTGCGAATCATGCAATTTGCAATTCTAATGGCGCTTTTTCCCCTTCCCAAGGTTCTTATCGCGCCTGTCCTTTTCAATTCGCCGTGTTCTAAACGAGGAGAGAACTGAGTTCGAGTTGGGACCGCAGAGTATCTACCGGTTGATCGGTTTAGCAGCCGGTTCGTTAACAATATGTCAATT
Source organism: Zoanthus solanderi (assembly GCA_024336925.2). Taxonomy (NCBI): domain Eukaryota; kingdom Metazoa; phylum Cnidaria; class Anthozoa; order Zoantharia; family Zoanthidae; genus Zoanthus; species Zoanthus solanderi. Next base: position 3,647 of record JANCMA020424006.1, read on the forward strand.
TGACAATATGGCTCCACTGTCCATCCAATCAATTCACAGATGCTTTGCGGTCCAAACTCGAACCCAGTTCTCTCTTCGTTTAGAACATGACAAATTTGACTGCAGGTTTCAGAAGTCAGCTTTCTCCATGTGGTGCGGTCAACTACAGTATCCCTCTATGTAATGAGTGCTCCTCCTCGCTTTAGTATATCCTATAGTGAATCTTAAATAGGGACTTAAAATGGGTCTTGATATAGGAAATCGAGGCATAAATATTTCTGCCTTTATAACTTGGTTTTGTCAATCGTTCTTGTCGGACATAGCGTTTGAAGTAAGCATTCCCGCGTGCACAAAGTTTCAAAGATAAACAAGCAGCTTTTGGAGATTTTCGGGTTCTAGTATAAATATTTTCATTCAAAATATCACAACTTGGAAACTGCAATTTGATTGGGAAATTGCTGCATTCAGTCAAGTTCAGTGGCGACACGTCTCCTCCAGCTGCTGTCAAACAAGAAATTATCATCGACCAAGTTATAAAGAAAACAAACAGTGTTGATCCTGAACTTAATTTAACTGAAAAGGATCTTTCACAAAGTTATGTGCCGTCAGCCCGAGTTCAGCTCCTCTTCGATGCTTTATTGCCGCCAAATCTTTGAATGATTGATCTTTTTATGAACTGTTTGTATTATGTGGCAAGCTTACACAATAGCTGTATTTCTTGACGGGAGATGAAGTCCGAATAAGTTGTTAGTTACAAACTATGTTTTATACTGACTTTGAACTAAATTTGGCTCAGATAAACCGTTTGTTTTGCATAATTAAATCTCACTTTTCAAATAATTAAGTTTTTGTATCAAGCTTGCGTGTTTTTAGTTAGAAACTCGGTTTTAAAATGAGATTTGTGCTTTCGATCGCTTGGTTTCTGTGTGAAACAGAATCAATTTATTGCATTTATTTTTTCCTTTGATCATTTAAAACCTCTTGAATCATTTATTTTCTGCACCTTTGAAGCAATAGAAAACAATATTACTACTCAATATTTTGGATGCAGTGTTATTTGGAAACTTGTTACGACATAATTATTTTCTACTATGTTATGAAAGAATTAGTCCATGATTTAGCTATGCGTCTATCGAGTTTATATGGATGCACTCGAGAAACTGGCTAGAGAAGCACTCGGGCTTTGCCTCATGCTTGTCATTACGCTCCTCTTGTCCTCTCCGCGTGTGATACATAACTCGATAGACGCACGCTAACATCTGATCTTTTCTTGATTTATTTTTTTAAGGAAAAATGTTTTAAAATTTCCACAGTTGTGAGTAAATTTCGATGCTTTTTTGAACCAAAATATTATTTTAAAACATATTTTCCTCAGCTTTTTTATCTGAAATAGAGACCCTAATCATCTCTTTACCGTTCTGCTGATGACCTCCAAAAAGGGCGAACAAAACAGCTGTGCATTGTTGCCAAGCACAGATGCGCATGCGTGCTGCTTATTTTTTGGCCTGCTTATCGTTCCCAGGGCATTTCTCTTTGTGGTGCGTGAGGTCCAAAATGCCCTGGGAATGAGGTTGGGGCCAAACCGTGACGTTGCGTAAATCCAGAGATTTTTTTTTTCTATGATTAACTCCAATTTGATAAAACATTTTACTGAGCCAAAAACCCAAAAAAAAAAAAAAAATCTCTCTTTTTGGGGAAAAAAGTTTCACAAGTTTGAGTAAATCTCAATGTTAAATGCTTTTTCTAAACCGAAATATAATTTTTATTTTTCAACTTCTTTTTACTTTAAAAAAGATGCTAAACGGGGCAAAATAAAAAGAAATAATTGCAAATATTCACAAAAAAAGATAACATGCATGCAAATGAAGAAGGCAGTTTGTAATTAGACTAATATATCGATGTTGGTTCGATAACTAACAAGAAAAACAACACGTCATCTTCTCAGTCTCTTCTCATTCCAGCCTTTCGTTTAGCGACATGTTATCAGAATTATAAGAAATTAGACACATAGCATTCAGAACTTTTCAATTTCTATAGAAACCTTTTGGCCTAAATTTTGACATGATTTTCATTTGAATTGGGAAAATAGGTTCAGAAGCAACTTTAATATACAGTAATTACAGTAAACAACTGGAGCCACCTTTTTTCTGTTTTAAAAAAGTTAGGGATTCTTATTCAACCGTGTATAAATGCATTGGCGACTGCTTAAAGTAAGTGTTTCAAATGTAATATTAAATGTGGAATTAATCTTAACAAATCCAATCCAAGTGAAAATGTCGCTTAAATCGTAAAATTAAAACACAAATTCAGATATGTTTTTACAACGACTTCATTTCTTACAAGGAGCAAAAATAGAACTTTAAGTTTAAAGTTTGTTTAGTACACGCTTGAATAATACCTGTTACTGATTTTTTGCTTCCCTCATCATGCAGTTAAGATTTGTAGTTCCAGAAAATGATCAAAAGATATTAGATGATACTGTGAGAGGAGCGCGACAAGCTAATTCCTTTCACTTATATCCAGAGGACGAAAGACGGCCGGTATAATCTTTCGTAGTTTAAGCGGATAAATCTTTTTATCTCTCCTTGAGCGGGTCATTTATCCATCGAAGGCAAGCTACCACCACAACTAATCAAAGCTGGACCAGCTTTCGGATAGAAAAGAAAGTCTCAAAAATATTAAAGTTTGAACAGAGATTAGCTTTTAGCGGGTATATTGTTGCTATAAGATCCCGCCAAGTGCGCCAATGATGTCGCCAGCACTGAGCCGTGATCGGCCAGTTCATGATATACTATTTTTGTGACATCTGGTTTTTGTATAGTATTAATATTTAGGCGGGATTCTCTCGCTTTTCCTTACCTTCTCAAGAAACTAGAGACGTAGAGGCAAGACGTAAGTAAATAAACATTAATTTTGATAATGTGTTTTGTAGTTTTTCAAACGGGTTAATCAATTTGCCATTAAACTTCTAAATAAAAGTAAATAAAAACTTTAAATTAAGTTAAAATCATAGTAAATCAGCACTTCGTCGCCTCAAATGCTAAGACCTGAATTTTTTAAACTTACGCTAAAATGTATCAGTTTGATGACATAATTTGTATTCTTGCCAACTGGATATTGGTGTGGGTTCCTTTTGTTTTTGAAGTCTGGTCGCCCCAATAGATATCCTCTCTCCTCTCCCTCACAATAATTATATTTATAGCTAGTTCACTTCATAAATACAGAGAAAGAAAACTATTTGCTACCTTCATGTTACAGATTGTAAGACCTGGCGGCTCTTTTGGACGTGCTTCCCAACTGAAGATCCTGGTAGCCGCTCTTTCCCTATTTCTTATGGTGAACGTATGGACCATTAACTTCAGGCACCATGGTACGCCTGTTTTGATTTGTTGAATGTTCAGTAGTGGAAATTACAAAGCATTTTTGCTACTTTTTGATATATTCAAAATAACACTTAATCAGAAAAGTAGAATTTGAAGGGTTAGTTTTCTTACATCGAGGTCCGATTGCAAAACTTAGTAAAATAGTTGAAAGCTTTAAATTTTTCAAGAACAAAAGTGAAGCAAAAGTGTGGGATAGGGGAACCAAATGTTCCTTACATTCGAAGCCAAAATCTTTGACATGATATCACTGAATTGTTTTAACTAAACAGAAGTCTTATGAGTTTTATTTGAACAGAATTTAATTGTAGGAGTCGAAATAAGAGTAGCCAAAACTGTTAAAAAATGTTCAAATATGAATAACTGTGGTGAACGCTTCTAACATGCGGAAACGAAGACTGAGGAAGAATTATCTTGTACGCAATTGTGTTAAACGATTACACGCTTTTTTTATAAGAACCAGTAAAATTTGCCGAGCTTCATTGTTCTTAATTTTTTGGCTGTTTTTAATTTGTTCTTATTTCTGTGAGCGGTTTAAAATAATCAAAATTCAAAACAAAAAGAAGAGGCTTCCAAAAACGTAACAATGCAGATGGTCTGTAAAGACTGTATTTTGAGGAAATCTCTGGGTCGACATTTATCGAAGATTACAGTGACCACTTGTCCATGAATACGTGTATCATTTGGGACAATAGTAGATATAATAATAAATGGGAAACGGTGCTTCTGTGTTTTTACTGTGCACATTGCGAACTTAAAAAAATTACAAGCTTCAGTAAAGTTTCAACTAGAAATATTTTAACTTTTTTCAGCCTCGGCCTGAGTTTGTTCTTAATTGTTCTTAATTTTCGGCCAATCTGAGCCTCATTGATCTTATAAAGTTAAAAAGCATCTATTCTTGTACCTTTATCTTAATTATTCATACCAGTTTTTGTTTAAACGTTGTTTTATAAGAGTCTTTGATTAAAATTCCAATATATGCTAAGAAACGGGTGAAGAATCTTTGAGGCTGAAATTACTGGAAAAACAAAGGATCATGACACTCATGCGAGATCATTACTTTCTCTTATAGATATCGAGTGTAGTGGCAACGATAAAATATATCAATACAACAAAAATAAAATGTTACACGAAACAGTTTTGAAGATCAAGAGTATATGGTTACATTTCTAAGTTTGAAAACCAAATGCTCGACGTGATTTAAACGCCTGTTTAGATTTGCCGACACGCAATGAAAAAATCCTTATTTGCATGAGTAAGAATTTGTAAAATGCCTTCACGCATCCAGAGCAGTTTGCGAGATAGAACATAGAGGAAATCACGCGAGCCACTGCTATGATTTCCTAATTCCAACCGCGTGATCTACAAAGCCACTTTTGTTCTGCTCCTCACTGGATGGGTTAAGTTGGCATCCCGCATCTCGTTATAATCGCATTAAATTTGAACTATTGTTTTTACGTGTGGTGTAGTATAATAGTAGTAATGGTAGTAGTAGTAATAGTAGTAATGGTAGTAGTAGTAATAGTAGTAATAGTAATAGTAGTAGTAGTAGTAAGAGTAGTAATGGTAGTAGTAGTAATAGTAGTAATGGTAGTAGTAGTAGTAGTAGTAGTAGTAATAGTAATAGTAGTAATAGTAGTAATAGTAGTAGTAGTAGTAGTAGTTACAAATAGTAGTAGTAGTAGTAGTAATAGTAGTAGTAGTAGAACGAGCTTTATTGGCATGACGCAAACATTTTACATATTGCCAAAGCATTTTTTACACAAGTTGTAACAGTAGTAGTAGCAGTAGTAATAGTAGTAGTAGCAGTAGCAGTAGCAATAGTAGTAGTAGTAGTAGTAATAGTAGTAGTAGTAGTAGTAGTAGTTACAGTAGTAGTAGTTACAGTAGTAGTAGTAGTAGTAATAGTAGTAATGGTAGTAGTAGTAGTAGTAATAGTAGTAATAGTAGTAATGGTAGTAGTAGTAGTAGTAGTAGTAGTAGTAGTAGTAGTAGTAGTAATAGTAGTAATAGTAGTAATGGTAGTAGTAGTAATAGTAGTAATAGTAGTAATGGTAGTAGTAGTAGTAATAGTAGTAGTAATAGTAGTAATAGTAGTAATGGTAGTAGTAGTAGTAGTAATAGTAGTAATAGTAGTAATAGTAGTAATGTTAGTAGTAGTAGTAATAGTAGTAATAGTAGTAGTAGTAGTAGTAGTAATAGTAGTAGTAGCTGCAGCAGCAGCAGTAACGGAAGTGGTAGTGGTAGTAGTAGTTGTAGTAATAAAACTAGTAGTAGCAGTAGTAATAGTAGTTGTAATAGTAGTAACAGTAGTAATAATAGTAGTAATAATAGTAATAATAATAGTAGTAGTAGTAGTAGTAGTAGTAATGGTGGTAGTAGTAGTAGCAATAGTAGTAGTAGTAGTAATAGTAGTAGTAGTACTTAGTAGTAGTAGTAGAAGTAGTTATAGTAGTAGTAATAGTTGTAGTAGTAGTTACAGTAGTAGTTGTAATACTTAGTAGTAGTAATACTTGGTAGTAGTAGTAGTAGTAATAGCAGTAGTAGTAATAGTTGTAGTTGTAGTAATGGTAGTTGTTTAGGAAATTGGTTCGCTCGTAATAACAAAGAAAACCTTTGTGTACTGGTGGAGTTGAATCTTTGAATCTCTGTTTTATTGCTAGTTACTGATCGCTTTTATAAATGTCGTACATGTTACTCCTACGCTCAACTAAAATATTTTTATTTATTGTGTTTAAGATGTACGTGTTATGTTATAGCTTAATGGTTTCCGTTTAACTTTAATTTCTATAGAATGCGGACACTGTAAAATTCTTTTATGTTCGTCCATTTCTTTAACTACGCGGATGCGAAATTAGGACAGGAACAACTAACACAAAGGCTTATGCTGACCTGAGGCACGCTTGAACGATTATTTTGTTATTAGATCATCGACAACTAGTCACGTAATTGAAATACTCTGAAATTCCCGACAGTAGTAGTTGTAGTAGTAATGGTAGTAGTAGTAGTAGTAGTAGTAGTAGTAGTAGTAGTAGTAGTAGTAGTAGTAGTAGTAGTAGTAATGGTAGTAGTAGTAGTAGCTGTACTAGTAGTAATAATAGTAGTCAGTATTAGTAGCAGTAGTAGATGAGGCCTAAAAATGCGGAATCAACTGTCCATTGCAATCATACCTGCAAACAGGCTCACTATTTTTTATGGTAGTTTATTAAAGGGAAGGGGTAAAGCCCGCTACCAATATGGCCATAGTGCCCAATATAGTGGCTTCAAGTTAGCTACTACACGTTTGTGCTATCTATACTGGACTTTTATAATAATTAAAGTTTCTTAATGTTTATTATTGTTCTTTCATATGAAATTTAATCTGGAAGATCTGTTAGATTGTTTTACCTTTTGAATATTAAGTAAACTTATCAAGGGATGTATCGGCAACGTAAACATGTGTTCATTCCACAGGTATAAAAGACTGTAAAGTCTCCCCGTGGACAAACTGGTCTCCCTGTTCACACACGTGCGGCGTCGGCAGGACAGAGAGATCGCGTACAATTTTGTCCCTGGGGAGGGGCGGGAAGAAATGCCCATTCCTAAGAGAAAGGCGTGGCTGTTTTAAAACCCCTTGTGGACTGGATAAAGGTACATACATTAATGCTACTGGCTGAGCTAACATAGGAGTGCAAATGAGAAACGCCAAGTTAATATAAAGCAGTAGAATAGTCAGAACCTAAATCATTATGATTATCATGATGTATTTAAAACTGTCGTATTGACATGGCTTTTGGTCAGAAACTAACCATGCAAATGCAAAAGTGTTGTTTAAAATGGTTTTATTAAAGAGCATTGACGAGTGGTTAAAACAAGTAGTGAAATTAATTATAGCATGTGATTAAATCAGTTCTAGGTTGAAAAGTTTGATCATTGCCATAGGGAAACCATATCAGTTGTTGACATTTCGAGCATTAGCCCTTCATCAGAGCAATTCAACTGTTTCTACGTGGTTTAATCAGCTCTAGGATGAAAAGTTTGATCATAATATAATAA
>JANCMA020424108.1:0-11040 GCA_024336925.2 Zoanthus solanderi
CTAGCTTCTATAGTAAAATACGCGATGAAACTGCATGCATAAATAAGTACACCCCAGTACGGAAATTATCCCAAAATGAAATTTGCAAAACTTTTAGTTTAATTGAAGAACGATGCTGTGGCTGTGAAATATATTTTAATTTATGTGTTAAAAACTTAAAGGCACTATATAAACAATTGCATGTTTTAAGTTATTACTGTTCAAAAATGTTCTTTTTCCTGCATTGCAAAATTAGCGAAAAAAAAACAGTACTGTACTAGTTATTAGCATACTGTATTTTTAATGCTAATGACTTTGGGTGTGTGAAATTGACTGTACAAAACCATAGTATATACGTAGAGGGAATTAACTATGACAAAACTAAAGATAGACCTTGTTTGTTGCTAGTTTAATATTAGGTGTCATCCTTTAATTCGTCATAGCAACAGTTGCTAATGTTGTAAGTATCAGCATTTAGGGAGATGCTTCTCTAGAATGCTTTAAACTTCAGTGTCATTTAGAATATTCGATTCAATGGTATTTAGAAATACTCTTTAATTTTTTAACTTCAAATTCAGGTTTAAAATTTGACTAACAAAAACATAATATGTATTCTGTGCCTTTACTTTACAGCCAGAAAATATTGTTTTAAAAAAGAAAGGAGAATCTCTTGTAAAGTTGATAGATTTTGGCCTTGCACGTGAAATTAAGCCTGGTGAGGCAATTAAGGAAATTATGGGTACACCCGAGTTTGTCGGTAAGTATGCTATTTATTTTTCTAGTAGTTATAGAAATTCTTAAAACTATTCCTGAGTGCAACTGATTGATATATGAGGAAGATGATTTATGGTTGTAATGATAAAGACGGTGATCATGATTATATTTTACGCTAGCTTAAAAAATCTACTGTTGCGCTGTCATCTTTTGCTAACCTGGCATTCAGGGGGGTAGCCAGCATTTTTAAGAGGGGAGTTCCAAAAAGCTGTTTGGTTGGTGATAAGTATTGCAGTGAGGTTGCTCTAAAAATTGATACAGTAAAAGATCAGTGTGTGAGGGGGGGCGGGGGGTCCAGAACCCCTGGAACCCCCTGGCTATGTCCCTGCCGTTAACAAAAACAGAAAAGGGAATAGAAACTTTGTCTCAAAAATTACTTTACTAAATAATAAATTGAGTTGATTTAAATTCTAAAAGAAACTTGAATTTTTTTCATTTACAGCTCCAGAGATCATCAACTTTGAATCAATCTCATTACCCACAGACATGTGGTAAGTCTTAACAATATATTATAGCTAATAAAACTATGAATTAATCTTAAGCTTGTCAATGCCATGGTTTTTTTTTTGCTTATCTCAATGTCCTAAAAAACATAATTATAGTCAAGAACTTCAGTAAGCTGAATCACAAAAAAAATGATAATATATGTAGACTTGACAGGTTGGACTGCTTTTCAGTGACTTGCAATTGAAGGTTGAAGTGGGTCAGAAATTAGGGACTGCATTTTGCATATTTGCCCACCCTCAATCAATCAATCAATCAATCAATCCTTTATTTATGCACGTGACATTACGTAATTGGTAATTAAGATCTCTGCCTTCTGACCACAAGGTCCCAGGTTTAATGCCCGGCTCTACCAAGATTTAAACCTTTGTGTGACCTTCCTTTCTGCCTTAGCTAACTCAGCTTTCCATCCTTCTGGAGTAGGTAAATGAGTACCAGCATCTGGTGGGAGTTAACCTGCAATGGATTAGTGTCAAGTCCAGGCAAAATCAAAGACTCTTATCCACTTAACACTACAGAAACTGGAGATAAGCACCAGCTCCATAGGTCACTTGGCTAATAAAGGATTTAGCCCTCTCTTTTGCATTGTGTATCAGGGTTTAAAATTACCAGTCGCCACTCACCATTTGCGACCGTGAAACAAAAGTTGGCGAGTGGTTTTTGGGCCTAAATTCGCCCTTTGGCGAGTACAAAAACATGTTAAAATGTCATTTTTCTACCTTATTTTCACGTCGATTTGCCGACCAGCATGATGGACGCCATGTTGTTGGGCCATTTCTGGTAAAAATAAAAGGGTTGATATCGACGCGAAAAGTGCCATACAGACACGGAAATGAAAATTGCGATAGATTTACTATACATTTCAATATAGCGAGTGCGTGCGTGCACGTTTCGTTTACGGATTTTGATATCTCTTATGAAACTTGACATACACACACTAATTAACCCTTCGACTACTGAAGGCCACGCGTGCAGTTTCTTTCCAGTTCCTGGAGCAAAATGGCAGCATCGTGGGTGGTTTCAACTCAAAATCAAAACATATATGCACTAGTTGGTAGAAATTGAAGATTTTTCACTTAGGAAAAATTATTAAATCCAATTGTCAAAATGTTTATCTATTGAATTTGTAATTTTCTATACCAAAAAAATTTCAAAATAGCTCTACAATATTCAGTGAAAATTCAGATTTATAAGATGCTTACAAGTTTATGCCATTTTGCGATGAAGGTTAAACTAAAATTAAATGAGCAAAGCTGTTCAAATCAAAAAACTTAATGCGTTAAAAGTGTGAGCTAAGATTACCACTTACATTCTAATTCAAGAATTTTCATTCAAAGAATAAAAAGTATAAGAAATTTGGTTTTATTCATGCAAAGACTGCATGCAAATGTTACCGATGTCAACATGTTAATTTCAAACTGTAACTTGGCTATTATGTGGCACATTGATGATTCAAGTTTTCTACTATTAATTTTGGTTTGTTGATTGAAGGCAATAAAAACATTGAAAGATATTGATATTTTTTGTGGCTCCCAGATTTTGCAATTGGCCCCTAGATTTTCAAGCCCTAGGGGCCACCTGCAGGCCCCTTGGCAAAAATTCTAATTTTAAACCCAGTGTATATACTGATACTGCCTCTCATCTTTCAGGTCAGTTGGGGTGCTGACATATATTCTGTAAGTAGCAGGAGTTCTATGGTTGCATTAATTGTGAGACTGTTTGGTATCATATTGAAAGGTACCATACAAGTACTATGTAAGTCTCATCTTCTGCATAAACTGATCAGTTCATTTTGTTTTCTATTAATTATCCTAATAGGCTGAGTGGGGCTTCTCCTTTCTTAGGAGATGATAACAATGAAACTTTTAACAACATCCTGAATGTGGAGTATGAGTTTGAGGATGAATATTTCAGTGGGATATCAGAGCCAGCCAAAGATTTCGTCAGTGGTCTCCTGGTTAGGAAACCAAAGTGAGTTTGGTTAATGGAAGTAATTACTGAGTTCCTTCCTCAAATTTGTCTTAGTCTAACCTATTCATTCACTACTTTGTAAATCTGTGCACCATTGCCCATCCTATTCATTTCATCCCTTATACATATTGAATCCATGCGTCCATCCATGGATTATCCATCCAGTTAAAGGTTTTTCAATTCTTTTACATACTTGTCCATCCCACCATGCATTTGATTGTATAACCATCCGTCCATGCATATATTCAACCATCCTAGCAAGCATTAACCCATCAATCCATGCAAGCATTTACCATCCATACATGCAAGCATTTACCCATCCATTCATGCAAGCATTTACCCATCCATTCATGCAAGCATTTACCCATCCATACATGCAAGCATTAACCATCCATACATGCAAGCATTTACCCATCTATCCATGCAAGCAATGCAAGCATTTACCCTGGCATCCATCCATGCAAGCAATGCAAGCATTAACCCATCCATCCATGCAAGCATATACTCATCCATCCATGCAAGCATTTACCCATCCATACATGCAAGCTAGCATTTACTCATCATTTCTAACAAACATTGACCCATCCATCCTAGCAAGCATTCACCCATTCATCCAAAAATGCATTTACCCATCCACCAAAATATGCTTTTACCTGTCCATCCAAAAATAATTTACCCATTCGTCCATTTATCATTGATTCATTAAAGCAAAAATTGTTCATACCATGCAGTATATTTGCCCATCATTCATTATCTATAAGACTATTTGGGCATACTCTTTAAATCTACCATAAATAATAGCTAACAAAAAGTCTAGTTTTTACATGAGGTAATCAAGAGCAGTAACAGTGTAATGCTTGTGGAATGCACATGGTTGGGAAGATTTGCAAGCAGTGATAGAACATGGATGCTACTGTAGAGTAATTGCAAATACTTTTGAAAACCAGTAGAAAGTCACATTAGTAGCAGAGTAGTACAACAATTTAACAGTTAAGAACAGTTATTGCAATGTTAATAATCTATTTTGTGGTTTGCAGAGATAGAATGACGGCAAAAGATTGCTTAGGAAATGCGTGGTTACAGGTAATGTGTTTGCTTGGAATTCATTAAAGAATTGATAAATGAACAAGATCTAGTTGCCTGGCAGCACGTGCTGACACCAAGGGTTACCTCATTTACACCGCATCCTTTCTAATACCACATGAATACAAATCTTCCAATCTTGGAGTATGCATCGATAAGTGTTTATACTGTATGTGTTACTAGCCTACCATACCTCGGCAAAGTTTGTGAAAATTCTCAAGCAGGTGAAAACCCTGGACTGTTTCGAGTTTTCACTGATCTGCTCTCTAATTCTCCCAAACATTCGCCCCGGTTTTCACCATGTTATGAAGGCACGGAGAACATGTTTTAATTCTTAAATGCAGTTATGCCAGATCCATTAAATTATCATTTGAAGGATGGACCCGACTGATCCGGTTTCTCGAGAAATAAAAGATATCAGACTGGCGTTTTTAAGAAATTTGAGGCTAATGTATCAAAAGCGTATTTCATTTATTCAAAATGAATACTAGTTAAAATATAAGTAAATTCTGTTTGGTCACTCTTTTTAGCTTATTCATAAACAATTTTTATTGCTTATTTTTTGAGCAATGGAACCTAATGTTTTTTTAAAAAACGTGCTTCTATAAATCAAGTTGGTCTGGCCTTATGGCAACATCATAGCTGCTTGTTACTCTAAGGTCTAAAATAAACGTTAAAACGTTATTAACTATCAATTTTTAAGGAGCTGCTGCTTCTTTTTCAGTATTCATTAAAATTGCTACGATCTATTTTCAAAATGTTCGGTATCATTACAAAAATTGTCTTTGCCTTTTATTGACGAGTTTATCACTGCAGACTAAAACTGTAAGTGAATTTTGTTCTTTGTACAGTCTTCAATTGATTTATTTTCATTCCCTAGAGTATCACGATAAACGTACATTGCGATACTTCAATATAGCCCTATACAGCCTCGATTGGATTCCACCCAGTTCTGCTGAAAGTTACCAAAACTCGAATTTGCTCTCGACAATTTCTCGGTTGTTTTCCATATTTGTAGAAAGCAGAAAGCGGATTTAACTTGTGCATTTTCACGGTGATGAATTCATTCAATATAGGCAGCAAATTGTTGTTGCTTCAGGGGTACCTGATTTATTAAGGCAAAATGGCCACTTGGTATTTTTATCCCTGTGGTTATTTCTTGTGGCCATAACCACCAACTGAAGCAATTATTTATTTAAAAATGTCTATATATTTTTGCAAAGAAATGGTTAAATAAATGTTGTTGTTATTGTTGTTGTTGTTGTAAGTCCTGTTGATCATCAGTGCAACTCCATCCAAGGGTTATCCAATCGCCCGAGTCTCCCTTCCCCACCCCGTTTATTTTAATATCCCGTATTTTTGGATCTTTGAGTATGATGCTTAATGTTTTATATTTATTTGGTATTTTTGTTTTCAGCCCCAGGTTAGGAGGAAAGCTACAATAATCAAAACCACTACCTTTCGTGAATTCACTGCCCGCGCAAGATGGAAGGTGAGGAATATTATGGGATGGTGGTTTTTCCTTTTTACACCTTTCAGTGTCAAAATAATTTATTCAGCAAAAAAATCCAGCATTTTTGACAAGAGAGAGGAGTTCGATTTCAAGATAGTGAACTTCCCATGCGTATGGCATATGTGGTTCAATTTTTTTCTTTGTTTGAATTTTATCTTCCTGTGTTTTAAACTCATTATCACACATTACCGTAGCCAAAAACAAAGGAAAATAAAATATAGACTGAGGATAAAATCGAACGACATGACATATACATATCTCAACTGGTGAGATACGCTAGACTTTGCAGTAATAAGAGTGACTTTAAAATAAGAAAACAAGACCTATTGTCAAAATTAGAAAAAAAACAAGGCTTTAAAAAATTTGTAAATACTCGAATAGTTATTTGCAAAATTCTACAGAAGCCACTTTGGCGAAATACAGAAGTATGGAGCGACAATCAAGGAACTTAGATAGCCTTGATCTGTAAATTATTGACATATTGTAGCCTTTTTATTTGAATGTTTTATGTGAATGTGATTTGGTTAAAACCGCACGCTCATTTTATGTTTTGGACTGTACTTCACGTGCGAGCTTGTTGCTCTTTATTGTGTGGCATGTTATGCGAATTATTGACTTCTAACTGTTTCGTCTATTTATTAAATTCTTTTAACTAACAGCTACTGTGCTCACTTAGTAGGTGGCTCCACCTGCATTGTTCTTCAGTTGGTGCAGGGATTAATGAATCGGAAACAAATTGTAGAATTGCTTACAGAGTATAGATATCTGAACAGACATAACTAAAATGCTGCTAAAAAAAGTATAGCAAAACAATTACTGTTCATCAGCAGGATACCTAAATTGTGTGCAATTCTACAATTGGTTTCGACTCCATTAAATCTTGAAGATATTTCTATTTGAGAAACTGTAGTGTTCTTCAGTTCTAACTCTGATAGATGAATTTCATTGACGAAGTTGTCGAAGTTGCTGTTGTTGATGCTTGACAAGTCGTTGAACCAAAGTTTTGACGACATCGTTTGAATCTTGCTAAAGAACGGTAAAATTACTGTTTTGCTATTTAATTTCAGCAGCATTTATAGTTATGTCTGTTCAAATATCTATCTATTACTGGCTCCACATCCTGGTAACCAAGAAACTACGATACCAATACCAAAGTTAAAGGAATGTTTTACTTCGTTTCAGAAATCGCTGCAGAAGGTGATGGCGGTCAACCGTATCAAATTGATAGGGAAAAAGAGCGAAGCAAAAAACAAAGAAGGTGGAGTTGTCTTACAGGTTTGTCATGTTTTTTTATTTGTGGCAGGTCTTATTTTGAGAAGTTACCAACGAAGTCAACTATCAACCGAACATTAGTGATTTCACTGGACTGCCTGTAGCTGCGAATGACGTCATTGCGTTCGTCGAAGGAAAATGCATACTAATCATGTCGTTATTCGCGGGCTCAGGCTTGATGATGTTCTAGTTTGAGCGTTTTTCGAACAGCATGACTATCCAAGGATGCCTCGACTTCATGCAACCGTGGCACGTTGGTGACTAATGCTAATAAGCGACGTTTTGTCGACGTCGTTTTTATGTAGGCTGTTTTCTACGTTTGTTTTTAATGTTGCTCAGTACTATGGGAAGAGAGATTTGTCACAACATTTCAGTGCGCAAAGCAGAGGGAGGACTCTATCGTCCTCAGTCTTCCCTCTACCTCACACGCTCAGCTCCCGGCGAAAAGGGTTTGCTTGCAGGACAAAATGAATGAAATTTCTTGAATTTCAAAGTACTGGAAAAAATAAGATTTGATCAAAATAAAAAACATTTACTTAGAAGTGGTTAAAGCGGCTGTGTGCGTGATGAATGATTTGATAACTAAAAACGCAAGTAAAAGTTAAATGCACTTTAAAATTGAAATAAATGTTAAATCCACATAAAGTGATTATTAAATTAAAAACATTGAATCTTAATACTTGCTTTTGCCACTTAAATGCCTTCTTATAATCTTTATCACTTTAAGCGATCTTAATACTAAACTACTCATGCAATTAAAGATGTAAAAAGTTTGATATCATTGAATTTTCAGACTGTAACTAACTCTTTATCATATCTTTCACTTGCTTACTGACATGCTCGCTTATGATAAAACATAAATGATTACAAAGTTTATTAAATCCATTAATTTTTAAACTTGTTTGGTTTCCAAAAGCATGTTTTCAAATTTAATCGCACTCTTTTGAGGTTGTAGCCACAATGTTCTGATTAACCACTCCCAAAGCAAAAAAATGTTAGAATCCCGGGAGGGAGGGGGAGGGGGGTGTCAGGGATACTTTTCAGGAAATGTGAGAAAATCCCCTAAAAAATACAAAGCGTAAAAATTTTCGACCCAAAAAAAACCTCATAGCGTAAAATGTCTTAAATAATACCAAATTAAAACTCGCTAAAATTTCAAAATGTCACGGTTTATTAGTGTTCATCTAATATATATATATATATATATATATAAGCAGAAGGAAACCGAAAACTGACTTGTTTTTGTTCCCATAGAAATGTCATTTTAATAAATGATTTTCGGTTTTTCTCTGTAAACCCTTTAAGATACCAAATTGTCGATTTTGTCCCCTAAAAAATACGACGAGCATTCCTATCATATCAATATAGGGAGAAACCCCGGAGTTACGATAGCCAATCACAACTCTGCAAGAGAAATGTTGTCAATATATAGTTCATCATTTCAGTTTTTTTAACCTGAATGTGGAAGTACTGTGGTTTCAAAATAGATGTATACATTGCGTATTATATTATAAACTATTAAGCGCAAGACTTCAGACCCTGCGTCCATTCAATTAGTTTCTTTCACGATTAAAACAACATCAAACTCCAAACATTAATAATTTCTACTTAATGAAAATGGTAATAACAGTTTTAAAAACATGTTTTATCTCTTGGTTTTGCTAAGAATGTTGCTTTAACATCCTTTTTGGCGGATGAGCACTGACCGATTGTTTGTAATGTTGTTTCAATCAGAATATCTCCTGTTCGTACTACGCAGACACTGATTCTAACACTGAAATCGCCACCAGCGATCAAGAAGAACGACCAGGAAATCAAACATTAATATCAAACTCACAAGACGAAGAAGGGAAAGAAAACAGCAATTTTACGCTTAGTAAACGTTACAACGAGATCAGTCTCAAGAAATTAACAAGCGCCCATTTAAACTTTAAAACCATAAATGAAGCTGATAAACTTGAATTTGAAAAATTAGCTGGAAGTGAAGATGAAGAGGAAGCGATTTCATAAATTAACAGCAGGAACGTTGACAATGACCAACCAGTTCTTGCATGAGTCTTATTTTCTTCGTAAACTAAGTGGCGATCAAGACTGCATCCCCGAAGGCGCTACTCACCTGTGATACATTTTCGTTTAGAGCAAGGAGGATATTTCAAGGATAAATTTTCAGATATAAAAATGGAAACCACTTGTGGTTTTATAGGTCATTTGTTAGAGCTCATCATCCTGTTAACGTGTTTTCAGGCTTCTGAAATCGCAGCTAGTTAAACGGTTTGGATCTTGGAGAAGAATTTTTCTATTTATTTATTGTGTTAAACCAGATGGCTGCAGATTCTTTTCTCGAAGTATAAGTTCCATGTCAGTGAAAATAAATCCTAAGAATTCTATTAAAAGACGTGAAGTGGGATAAGTTTTCCTTTTCTCCTTCGAGATTTATTTTGCATAATTTACCGTCTCCTTCAACCCCTCTTCATTCTAAGGTTTTCCTTGACTGCCCCCCCCCCCACTCCTCTTACTTTACCATGGCTGTCCACCCTCCTCTTATAAGGTTTAACCATGGCTTTTAATTCCCCTCTTATAAGGTTTAACCACGGCTTTCCACTCTCCTCTTATAAGGTTTTACCACGGCTGTCCACCCTCCTCTTATAAGGTTTAACCACGGCTTTTAATTCCCCTCTTATAAGGTTTTACCATGGCTGTCCACCCTCCTCTTATAAGGTTTAACCACGGCTGTCCACCCTCCTCTTATAAGGTTTAACCACGGCTTTCAATTCCCCTTTTATAAGGTTTTACCATGGCTGTCCACCCTCCTCTTATAAGGTTTATCCACGGCTTTTAATTCCCCTTTTATAAGGTTTTACCACGGCTGTCCACCCTCCTCTTATAAGGTTTATCCACGGCTTTCAATTCCCCTCTTATAAGGTTTTACCATGGCTGTCCACCCTCCTCTTATAAGGTTTATCCACGGCTTTCCACTCCCCTCTTATAAGGTTTAACCACGGCTTTCAATTCCCCTCTTATAAGGTTTTACCACGGCTGTCCACCCTCTTTCTTCGCCGACCCTCTGTTGCCTATTCAGAGCCCAGTTGTTCATAAAATGTTTGTTGAAGAGCTAAAAGATTTAGCAGATTTGAGCGAGCATTTTTGAGAGAGTGGCCTAATTGTAAATAAAACAAAATCTTGTAATTAACTCCTAGACGTCACTTTATAGTAATTTGAAATAGCCTGAATGTGTAGTAAAAACCATTCTTTATGAGAGATACAAGACCGTACGCGGGGGGAGGTACTTTGGATGCGTACTCCCGCCCTCTTCATCCCCCCCATAGGATTAACAGCCACCTTTTTTGTGTTTTATTTATTTATTTACAAAATTTGCTGCAAGATGGAATAGCGCAGGAGCACAGGCAACAGGACATATGGTACCCTCTAGGCCAGGCGGTAGGAAATGTGGTCTTCTCTGGGCTAGGCAGTAGGACATATGGTCCCCTCTAGGCCAGGTAGTTGGACATATGGTCCCCTCTAGGCCAGGCAATAGGACATATGGTTTCCTGTATGCCTTGCTCTCTTAGTCAGCGAACGAAGTAAAACGGTACAAAAATAAAAAAAGAAATAGAAAGCTAAAACGTCAACTAGAACTATGTAAAAGTTTTTGAAAAAATTTAAGTGAAAATCAAACTTGGGAGAATCGTCTCAAACATGTTACTGCTTATCTCGTTTTTGGTTGTTTTTCAATTTCCAATTTCTTACTTTGAAAACGATAACAATCACAAAAACAACTCAAAGTCAAAATTAGGCTAATTTGAAGAAAAAAGTCCAATTTTTACTAATTTTAAACATTTGGACTTTTTTCCAAACGCGATTAAATTGCAGGCAATGTGTTTTCATTAACTTGATGTGCTGAACATTAGTGCTTTTGTCGCTCTCTAGCTTGCATTCCTTCCCAC
>JANCMA020424206.1:0-11040 GCA_024336925.2 Zoanthus solanderi
ATTATTATTTTCAGTACATTTAGCACTTTGTCCATAGATTTTTTTTTTTTTTTACATTTTTGTAACTACAATTTGAATATACGGCTTGTGGGGCATCCAGAAGTTTACACGCAACATGTCCAATGAGTAGCTTGTTCTCTTCAATACGTTTAAAGCTGGGGCGTATAAACCCCTTTTGAGGTCAAACAAGGATTGTTTCGCTTGCTAAACTGTCGGAATAAAACAGCATGAAAAAAA
This sequence comes from Zoanthus solanderi, assembly GCA_024336925.2. Classification (NCBI taxonomy): domain Eukaryota; kingdom Metazoa; phylum Cnidaria; class Anthozoa; order Zoantharia; family Zoanthidae; genus Zoanthus; species Zoanthus solanderi. Next base: position 238 of record JANCMA020424206.1, read on the forward strand.
TGAACAGCATATTTTTAAACGTGGCTCGATATATCATTTTCTTTTGCGCTGTCGCCTTCGTATAAAACTACTTCTTGTAAAAATCTGTTTATACAGTTCAGTTTTATCTGATTTACAAAGGCAGAAAAACATAAAAAAATCAGATCCGCGTTTTACAAGTCCATTCCATTCCAGTCCAGTCCAGTCCAGTCCAGTCCAGTCCAGTCCAGTCCAGTCCAGTCCAGTCCAGTCCAGTCCAATGACTCCATATGGTATGCCAGTATTCTCCGAGTCTATACAATACAAATTTTGACGGGAGAAGCTGTAAAACAACCGCTAATCTTTTTGGTAAACATTAATGTTAAAAATACAAGTTTTTCAAAAACGTAGTATATGAAAAAAAAAAAAAAATTGAAAATCTAACAAAGCATAATAAATTCTAGATAAAAATGGAACTCGAGTTTAGAAAATATTTTGGAAACAACTTACAATGTTAGTAAATAATGTACTTACCATGCTTTTTGAAACAACCTTTGAGAATGATAAAGCTTGTTTTTTGGATAACCAAATCTGCGATTTTGTGATGTTTCTCGTCATAACAGTTTTGCCAACAATATTACAAAAATCAATACCCGCTTCAAACGACGAGAAATACCTCTCAACGGCTGGATAATTTTTAGCACCGGAGGTTGAATTATTTTTACAAAGGCGCCTATTCTTTTACAAACTACGCTGAAGGCCTTCTTGATCGGCTACTTCGCTTACCAATTTAAAAACCACAAACAAAATCTTTTTATCCGCTGTTGCAAATACACTACATTTGAATGTAAATTGACTATCTCATAATTTTTCAGAAAATTGATTTAAAAACAATAAAACTAATTAACAACTTTTGTAGCGCTGCAAAAACTCTCGGCTCTCTCTTTGTAACGCATGATGTAAGCCGACGTGATTTACACTGAACAGCTATTTCCAGATCATACAAGATCTAGAGGTGTGAAGTAAATCGGAAATATTTCTTAATTAGGATGTTACTTACCAACGGTAGACATTTGTTGTAAAAAGATGTTCATATGTTGCTTTTGTGTATGTTTCAACTATGCGGCTGTGCCTGTAAGACCTCAAAATGCCACAATGGCGGAAAAATTCTAAATTTGTTCGAACAAATGTCGATTAATCTGATTCAATGAAAAACAAATATTATTTCAAAATGCTGGAAACTATGTACACTGTTTATCTCCTGATTAACACGTGCGTTAGTTGCGACCGTAAAGAATCTGCGTCTACAGTTGTAGTAGTATTTGACTACTATCCCCCACAGGGAAGGTGAATAGTGGTCGCAATATACCGAGACGCGAAGCGTAGTGGTATACATCTAGAGCTAGACACCGACCCTGAGGGGGATAGTTGTTTTTGTATTTACCAAAATAATGGGACAAAAATGTACCTTATTTTCAAAGAAACAATATAATGTAAACCTTTTATCTATTTTTTTTAGCACTCACGCTTCCTGTCATTTTGAAGTCCGCCTCAAAATCAGCTAAAATTCTTGGATATCGTGAGTTACTGAGTAAATCAGAATTCTCGAAAACGGATATCGGTACGTTGCTTTGGTAAATACTACAAATTTCCAACAAGCAATGAAGCACTTTTTAAGACCCATATTATATATATTTGTTATAATCTCAGAAAAATATTGAAACGGTTGATAATAGCAAACTATCAATTTCCGAATCGCTGGGCATGAGGGCATGATGGCATGGAAGTCAACTCTTGTTGAAAGAGGATGTACAGCGCACTAGCATTTGAATTCGTTTTTTTTTTCTTAAATTTTTTTGTAGTTGTTGTTATTAATTTTGTGATCAGGAAAAGATTGATGTTTGTCCCGATGCGCATTTTTTTTCCAGTTTAGCGAAACCTATTCTCCTTTCGTTTGACCGGTTAAACATAAAAAAAAAGAATAACTGATCTTTATTATAATATTTCGCAACAATAATATAATAATAATAATTAAAATTACAATAAACTTTTTTTAGTGTTATTTAAAATATAAGATTATAAAATATAATACAACAATAATTCAAAGCTATTTACAAAAGGTCACATATAAAAATCGCAATATCTTCCAAATGCATACATCAGATAGTATTTAGAAAAAACTGTTTACAATAATTAAGAATACGTATTAAAAAGATATTAAAAAAATGTAAACAGTCAAACAATTTAGAACGTATGGATCCCTAAAGAACCCTGTTAAAAAAAACGTTTATAAATAGCTCCTTCAGTGTTCTCAATTCGGTTAAACATTCTTGTCTTTTTTGCTCCATTGCTTTATGAAAAGTAGTTTAATTTCTTGCAATTATTAAAGTGCCCATGAAGTGAAATGTTTTTGCACACTTATATACCGTTTGAAACATGCGATTCCAAAGTTTGAGATGTCTAAGATGAAAATTGCCAATTTTATATGCGTTTCAAAGTTGGTTATTTTAGTTCTAAAATATTCAATGACGAATTTCTTGCGAAATCAGCTGTGGCTGTCTCGCAGATATTCTTACAGATGTTTCACTATTCTTGAACGTCTGTTGTTAGCAGTAGCTAACAACATTTTGGTGTAAAAGGATCGTTCGGTTTGTTTGTCTGTTTGTTGTTCCGTCAGGACAATTGCTCAGTATTACACGAAGTAGGTACACTTACGGTATGGCCCCAGTCCCCAAAATATTCCCATATTTCGTTCGCGAGACAGCAGATAAACTGCTTTTTGCTGCCTGTTTTATTAGAAGTTATTATGCCCGAAGCTTGAAAAACGGCTCAGTTAAGTATTTGTCTCGAACAGAAATTTTGGATATTTGCCGTGGATCATACCAAAAATATTTGCTTGGTCAAGAAGTCACATCATGTATTTTTCGCCAATGACCGTGCGCACTTTATGGTAGAAACGTAATGTTGGGTTATTACTCCCGCAGGGTTTTGGCCCAGAAGCCAAAACCCATGGAGGCAAAATAAAAGCAACTTGCGTAATATAGAGATTTAAAAATTACACATACATACAGTAGGTGAAATGTTCCCGATTTGAAGACATTAGGCGTGCATAGTCGTATCGGGAAATTTTTGAGCGAAATTAATCAAAGTCCTCTTAAACGGATTTGATCAAAATTTTCGGTTAATATAACTTATCATAAAAATTGTTTTTAATTCAAGTTGAGAGCTACATCTAAGATATGGTACGTGATTTGTTTAAAGAAACCGGACGAAGAGCTTTCTTACAAAGTTACAGGCATATTCAATTACGACTTGAGGAAACAAAGACTATACAATAAAAAAAAGGGTTTGAACAAAGGTAACTTATCTGAGAAGTGTCAGAACAAAGTTTATTTATCTGACAAATGTCAGAACTAAAATTTTAAAGTTAATTATGGTGCGTCGGTGTTTCAAAAGAAATAATTTGATAAATTAGTAAGTTATATACACCGCACTGAAATGAATTGGAAATAACGCAACATCTAACATATGGTACGTGCTTCTTTTAAAAACTATGAACTGGAAATTTCTATTCACAATACAAAAGACCAACAAGATTTCCTTGACAAATCTATCCTTGGCCTTCACAAATAATTTTATATTCCCTTGACAAGGAAATCTCGTGTAAACAGGGTTTTAGTCAACAATTTGATGCATTGAATTAATCAGTTATAAAAAATATCACATCTTAGTAAAGGCGGGGGCAGCTGTCGTAAGAACTATTCCTAGTAATATATAATAATACATTTCATGAGACTAGCCAACAAAAGTGAGTGTAGGTTTAAGATCAATAATAATACGTTTCTACATAACGTCACTAGCTATGCTAAAATAACTCGACGGCATTATGTTTACTTGTGGTAACCACTAGCTGTTACCTAATATCAGGCGGGCGCCGTTTTGATTTTTCGCATATTGATTGCTGAATGATAAAGTCAGAAAATAACATGTCCAGCGACTCGGAAATTGATATTTTGCCCTGGTTATCGAGTATCTTTGAGAAAGACAATATTAAAGTTGATGATATGAAGATTTTTGTAAGGAGAAAGAGGAAAGATAGATTCTTTTGATTGTTGGTGAAGAAGAATACTCTTGATTTTCAATGTTGTTTTTAATTAAATTGATCGAGGATTTGCATACGTGATTTCCTTGTCACTTGCTGGTGCAGAAACATTTAAACTTGAGAGGGAGTTATGGAAACTTTCCTTCTCTTGCTTGATTTGGGAAGGGTGAAACCCTACTCTACACTAGTACTCCACCATAGTTACTCGAGTAACTATGACTCCACGTACTCTCAGTTATTGAACTTAAAATCTGGCTATGGAATTAAATTAGAGTCGGAGATTATTATTCCGCTTTAAATGTACTGCTACATAAGGATGAGTCGGGCAAACTCGAACAAGATTAAGGTAGGTAAACAGTGGAGTTGGTTTTTGTCTTCATTCAGGTCGGTAATTTGAGAGTTATACCTAGCATTTGAAGTTCGGTTTAACACTGCAACAGAACCCGATCTATCGTGTCTGCAGAAGAGGATCTTTTAAACGACAACCCTTTGAATTAGGAGAAGCAATATCAAATGCAGTTCCCTAGCTAGGAAATATTTTTGAAACCATGGAACTTCTATCCCTTCGGACTTAATCTATGGATGAGATGGCTGACAAGCAGTCCTTTAACTAATAATATGTTGGTTGCTATAAAAAGTGTCTCTTGACCTTTTGGCTTTAGACATATGCCTGTTTTCCAATATACGGTTACCATTTAGTTTTGTCTTAAGGAGGATATACGAGTTATCCAATGAATTTCGGAAATTCAGAGGAGCTCGACGGTCCACTTGTAAATTTTTGAAAAGAGTTTGATAGTGTGAAAAGAGATGCATTGTTTAAGGTACTGAGATTGTGTGGATCCCTGAGAAATTCATTTGGTGATTCAAGCATTAATATTCTACCCGACAAGTGTAATGCAAAGTTTAACTTAAAGACGGTCTTTTGGAGGCAATCCGCGAATTCTAATTGAAGTGAAGTACAAGGTGACGTATTGTCACCTTTTTTCTTCCCCCGAGTCAGCCGATAGTAGGGGGAATAATAGTTATATCACAATATTTATTCTTGGGTTATATTGCAATTTAAAGGAACATATTAAATTTTACATAATTGTATTTTAAATTTGGGGAAATTTTGAATTTTGTTGGTATGGTGCGCTAAACTTCATACACCTTTTTGAAAACTCATTCGGTTATTACGTGTTTTGAAATGAATCAAATTCTCAGGTCCACTGAGTGGATGAAAATTAAAAGCATTAGTCAGCGGCAAACTTTGTTTTGTGACTGCTATATATATATCTTTGTTAACTACTTGAGGACACCATGGCAAGAACTATAGCGCTTAAATGAAAATCAGTGAATTTTTTTTCCTGCGACACAAGCTCAAACAATCTGCCAATTATTGCTTATAGTTAAGTTCTGACAAAAAAATGTAGGTATTGTTTTAAAAAAGTTGACGGGTTCACCTGCAAATGCTAGAGGGTATTTAAGCGGCATTGCCAAAACAGACAGTCGTTTAAACCTTTGCTGTTTTTCAACTGAAAATAAGAGTTAATAGTAATAATCGCTGGCGGCAGTTCATTCTGATAATAAAAAAAACATTATCATTGGCTTGTTAGAAATCAATACGGGAGATGAAACTGCGAATGTAGTTTGGAAATCAATCGTTTTAAACGAAACCTACAACTTATAATATATTTTCCTTTTCATAAGAGTGTTTTTCCTACTCAAGCTGAATAGTCCTATTTTTCTGCTGATTCAGTTCTTAAAATAGAAAATGTGCTATTCCACCAAAATGACAGGTTATCTGTTCCAACATGACAATAATTTAATTTTGGAGCCAGAATGCAGCGAAAAAAAAATGATATGACAAGCCTAACTTCTTCCGTCCACTGAAAAATGTTTGTCAGTATCAAACATACGGTTATGGCTCCAGTGCAGTGCTTATCTTGTTTTTGTGCTTTTTGATTAATTCAGTCGTTTAGAAAAACAGGAAAATTTGATAAACGGTTTAGTTTAAACCATACAATTGCATTAACTTTTCAAATTTTCAACAAACAAAATTTAACTTAATTAGATAATTTTTCAAATGTCAGTTTTATGTTTGTTTTTTAAGAATTTAAAAATTTCGGAATATTCTTATGAAATGTAGGTAACATATGTATTAAAAAGTTATAGAAGGTTTCAAAAAAATCATGAGTGATTAAAACTACCTTATTGAAATTCAAACAGTTTAGAAACTAATATTCAGAATGTAATGCATAAGAGAACCATAGTGCCTTGCGCGTCGGCTAGTGCTGTCTTCGCTCGTTTAAGGGTAACTCGCTGCGACAGCAATTAAAAATTTACGGAAAAATATTCAAGTTTACGTATGTAGCAATATTAATCTATTTTCAACGACTTAACTGCTAGCTAAAACCCAAACTTAGTTAATGAGCGTCTTTATGCTAGAGACGTTAAAGTCGTCTGAGACGTTAAAGTCGTCTTCAGACGACTTTAACGTCTAGTGTAAAAACGGGAAATAAGACAGACGCATTTAACGTCTGACGACTTTGTCGTCTTTTGTTAAGTGCGTCTTCCAGACGCACTTAACAGACAACTTTAACGTCTAAGACGTTAAATTCGTCTTGCATAAAAACGTGACGCCTTAACTCGGAGGCATTTATGCCTAACTCGTCCAGGGGTGACTGCTCTAAACACATTCGTAATGCCATTTCATGTCTTTCTTGTCTACGATGAGAAATAGAACTCAAAAGTTGTAATTCCGCCGTGTTTGAGTGTGTCAACAGTTTTTTCGTGTTAGCTTTTTTTAAATTCGCGCCCTGAAATTTATTTTCTGGCACAACTTTAGCCTTTAGCTCGTGTCCAGTGTCTTCCGAGAATAAAGCTCAGTTTTTTTCAGAAAAATTTGCTGTATTTCAATGAAGCCACCTACTTTTATACGTCCCCTTTTTACACAAGACAACTTTGACGTCTCAGACGTTAAATGCGTCCAGACGACTTTAACGTCCCTAGTATAAAAACAGCCATTGTCCCTCGCGTTGCCGTCCTCGTTGCTAAGGGTCCCTAGTGTTAATTGGAGGAGACTGTGTATTTTCTAGCTTGAGTGTCTTGAAAATGTTTTGTTTTATTATTTTGACATTTTTGAGCTGATTATCATCTGTATGAATATGAACGTACATAGTTATGTTCTTTTAACTTAAAAGTTAATAAACTTATGTAACAGACAATTGAGAACATTTACCAGCCTGTATAACTCAAAAATAAGTTTTTCAACAATAAAAGTTTTAAAAAGGAGACTAGTTAATCTTTAGACGGGACACTAGATATCTCTTCCGAAGCTTTGGTCCTTACAAAAGCTGGTATAATCTACACCTTTTCAGAATGATTTTTCCTGTACAATAATTTTGTTATAGGAAAGATCTGAGTGGAAGTCCTATATATAGCAAGAACTTCGGAAATTCTTTATCAAGCTAAGCTTACAAACTAAACCATCACAAGTTTTGATTTTGTCAAGTACAATACCACACACAACTCACCTTTGAAATTCTCCTCATTTTAAGGTTTTAAGAACTTATTAGGTAGGGCACGTTGAACTAATGAATTTTGTAGCGCCCGCCGCATCGAGATTCGCAACAATACCAAGTATTTGTGAATACTAAAAGTTATTTTTCGCATTAACCCTTCTTTCTTTTCATTCTTGTCTTTTAAAGTAAAATTACTTTCAAATTACTCTGCGACATGAATATACAAAACATTAAAGATTAAAGAAACATGTTTCGGCACCTTGGAGCGGCTGCCATTGTCAGTGTTGCAGATAATAATAATAACAATCAGAAAAACAACAATAATGATAAAAAAAGCATAATATTAACAACTAATGCTTTAGAGCTATTTTAGCATATCTAGTCTACCAACTATTTCACTGGTTTTAAAAAATCAGTTTAGCTTTGGTTCAGTTGTATTCAATTACTTGATCAGTTTCTAGAAGGCAAAATATTTTTAGAATAACAAGTTCATTCAAGTTTTTCTAAACTTAACCTTATTAGGTTTCAAAACCACACCTGGTGTTGATCTGAAAGCATAGTTTTTACGAATCACCTCGCCTTTAAACGCATCAAACCTGACTGCAGTTTTTGGGGGATGACACCGTGTCATAAATGTACGTACTTTATGTAATACTCAGAAACTGTCCTGACGAAAGGACAAACAGACAAATAAACCAAACGATCCGTCCACATCAAAATTCTGAAATCGACTGCTAACAACAAATTTTCAAGAGTCATGAAACATTGGTAAGAATATCTGCTATCTCGCTTCGCTTGACAGCAATAAGGATGCTGTTAGACCACACGGTCTTCCCTACTGGCTTTGCAATAGATGTGTCGTCGAAAGACTAGATCTACGTATACGGTTTAACGTCCTTTTCATACCTGTATTTATACATGCAGAAAAGATATCACAATAGCAGTAATGAGTAAAATGAATAAAGGTCAAGTTACAGATAATGTTTTAAGGGAAGAAATGAAACAAAGACTTAAATTGCTACTCAGTTCTAAACACAGCTGGAATCATTTCTGTGCCTCTGAATAATTACCTTTTTCTGTTTAGTTGCAATGGCAATTTCCATTAACAAATCAAGTGAATTATCCTTCAGTGCTGCGCATACTTCTTCGTCCTCTTCAAACTTTTCCAACAGGGCGCAAGAGAAACTCTCCACGTACTTTGCCAGTTTTTCAAACTCATGCGACTCTGGGCCTTTCATTTTTGCACGAATACGAAGCTTTTCACTGACCTAAAAGCAGCAACAGTTATTATTTTAGTAATGCTAACGATTGAGGTTTATAAATCACTTACATTTTTATTCCTTATCAAAACAATTAGTACAACATACCGGAATCATAAAGCTTTTTCATTTTTGGCCGAAGCGTGTGCCATAGACTTTAGAGACACTCGTTATTCTTAACATGTGATGTAAAATTCCAGTATTTATCTGAGAAAGCTGGAAGTATCAACGAAAGATATAACAGGTGATCCAGCAAACTATAATGATATACTTTTATACGTAAATGATTTTAACAGGAATGATTAATTATTTCAGAAAGCTAATTATTTCTCAAAGGTCATAAGACTAAAGACCAAACGGTCCCGACATATGGCCCTATGTTCGTACCGCATAAGGTCTAGTAAATAAACCTGTCCCGTTTCAAAGATATTCAAATATGCATGCCCACCCAGGACTTTTGTCGATTGACCCTGTCAAACGAAACCGAAAGGAACCCGACACGGTGAAAACAATAGAATTTTTGGGTCGATGTCGGGACCATATTTGCTCGGAATCAAATTAAACTTCACCCGACATTGACCCAACACAAAAAATCCTCTCCCGACATTGTGGGAAGGCCATGTGAACTGCTCGAAAACACTGTACCCAACACATATAGAATGCTAGCTGGGTGAAATCTCGCAACCGTTTGACGGGGGATTAAATGAAATATATTCCAGACATAGTTTCCTGTTGATAGGATACAAAAATTAAATTTGAGACCTATGTTATAACATAAAAATAAAGAATATAAGTTATGATTTCATGAACATTTTAAGTTTGTTCGATGATTTTTCGCCGAGATATAGGACGCTAACTTTGTTGCTCAACGTGAGTCACGTTTTAAAGTCATAAAAATCAATATATTTGCCAATTAGTTTGCTTAAAGGTGGTATTTACATAGTGAAATGTTACGAGATTTTTTAGTCTTATGTTTGAATTTACGCTTTGAAATTATTGCGGCCATGTTGGTGGACATATGTCGAGGTCCACTAACATGACGCCCCATATATTTACATTAAATGTTCAGAAATTTTTGTTCGCCAGCAACGTATTGCTTCAAGAAATGTACTTTTTCTCCCAAAATTATCCCACAGCTGTTTTTTTAATTGCTCTTCAAGCTTATGAGCTCTTTCTCTTATTTGGCAAAGGAATCGATATATCGAAATTCTACACCATAAACATACCACGTGCCGTTACAAATCATCATTTTATCATGATCAGACAGTAATCAAGGCTTTGAAGGTTTTCATGATCAATATTAGAGAACTCAGAACTATTAGTTGAACACGATTCTAACCATCTCACCTTTAATGCTTTGATCAAACAATTTGTTTTGCAATTTGTTAATATTCGCGGGTTAACTTCTCTTCTGATGTCGCGTATTTTACCACCTTTTAATAATTTATCCAGTTTGTTTTCCACTTCTTTTCTCCGCACTCCACATTTAAAAAAAGAAGAATTGTTAGTTAATAGTTAAAAAATCAATGAAAGTTGTTAAGTAATAAACAACTTTTCAAGGATGCGTTTAATGTTTGTCACCACTACTTTTGTGTTATTTTGTGTAAAAATATTTGTTTTCAAAGTTTTTACTTTGCAAGTTTTACTAGATTGCTTATTTTTTTGATGTGTTACTTTATACAAATAATTCAAATGTAGCCTAGCAACTGTTATTAAGGCCTTGGCAACCGTTGCTAACATAGCCAAAAAAGTGGTTTTAGTGCAGTTAACATCAGTAAATATGATGGAATTTGCAAAATATTTTGTTCACTATCTATTACTTTCTCAGTTTTGATTATGTCAAATATTAGCAGAACATTGGTTGGAAAAATTTGGTCAAATATTTTTTAAAAACAAGCTGACGTCATAATAATAATAATAATAATAATAACTTTATTAACTTTCCATTTCTGGCTTTTCAAAGTTAATTACAGAGATATTA
>JANCMA020424314.1:0-11039 GCA_024336925.2 Zoanthus solanderi
TACTTTTTCTTAAACACTTAATTATAAAAACTAACTGCAAATGTTGACAACGTTTCGTTGTCATCTCGACAACATCGTCAGGTCCTTTTGATCTACGATAAAAAAAAATGCATAAATATATGTTCCCTGTGATGGAGCGTGACAAAGTCAAGGCTAATGAAACGTGTAACGTGAAAGACGTTCACTAACTTTTCGAAGTATGCACTTCTAATATTTAAGTAGAGACTACAAATAAACAGTACTGACATGATATTAGATTACATGAGGGTAAGAAGATAAGAGTTAAGGGGAAAGGGGTGAGTTAATAAGATATTAAGTGAGTAAGGAGGTTGCTAGTTAACGTCATGAGGTGCAAGGGGGGGAGTTTTACATGTGTAAAGAGACGAGAAAGTAAAGACAAAAGTAGAAAACGGGGTGAGTGTATAGGGGGATAAAGAAGTAAAGGATGAGTGAATAAGGCTGGAGGAAACTAAAGGGGTGAGTGAGAGAGAGAGAGAAGATTGGGTAAAGAGATTAAGGAGTAAAGGTTGCGTCCGTAATGGAGTAAAAGGTAAGAGGGTGAAAAATATATAATGGCGTCAGATTGTGAGGTTTTAGGCATTTTAGGGGAAAAGGGATTAGTTGTAGAAAAGTGAAAAGAGTTGCTAATTAAGGAAGAGAGTAAATGATTAAGAGACCGAGGAAAAAGAAGTTAATGAATAATGAAGCGAATCGTATAAAGGATTGTTTGGGTGAAGAGTTAAGGAGTTAAAGAGGTGAGTGGTTTTGGGGACGATGGGGTAAAGAGGTGAGCACGTAAATGGTTACGGGGGTTGGTGTTGGAGGTAGGGATAAAAACGGAAGATTATTGACAACCTTTCGATATTTCAGTTAAATAACTTCGTTTTTACTACTAATTCAAACGTTAGAAGTTAAGCATGAACATTTCGTAGTTTGTGACTCTCATCTGTCTCATACAGGAGTCTTTGTGATTGCCTCACCTACTCTTGTGCTGGGAACCAATAATGTACCTGTTCCGTCTGGCCTTGCGGGCGACTTGTTTTGTCGAATAATAAACCGTGGATTCTTCGTGTGGGTGTTCGCAAAGTTTTCTATCTCCATAATTACGTGCATGGCTATCGAGCGCTGGTTCGCTATTGCACGGCCTTTAAGGTGAGAAAATCCAATAAAAAGATATCATAAATTTGTCGGGTGACTCTTTTACCAGGGAAAGGTTTTGTTTGCTTAAAATAAGATATACAAACGCTCCAAGAGAGATTTATCGAGTTCAAGTGATTTTTGCCTGCTTCAGGTAAGGATAGATAAGATATTTGAGGTATTTTCAAATATTTCCTTCAAAATCGCACCTGAAGCACAGGAATTACTTGAACTCGATTAATCTTCGCTGCACGAACCTAATGAATCAACATTCATGATTTGCATTTTGAATTACAATACAAAGCACTGTATTTGTAAAACAACAGCAGCTTTCTAGCACTCAATGACGTCAAAAAGTCAAGCCACTGACCAAGTTGCGCCTGCAAGGGGAAAAACAACATGGCGTCGAAATTGCAAACAATGAACTGTTATTTCTCCTTCGTTGTTAATACCTACGCCAAAATATTTTGAGAGCAGTCAAATTATATAGCTTTTATTTAAACCTGAATTGTTTTTTGACTGGAGTTCCCCTTTAACAAGAAGAAAGCTGTTTCTTCTATTCACGTTTCTATTCACGTGTTAAAGACAGTTGTTTGTGGAACTCCTCGGGGGGTCTCGATCGACTTTCTCTTGCTTTATATTAACGGTATTTGTTGCGTTTTGAGTTGCCAAAATAGTACTACGGACGGCGCGTTGACTCAAAAGAACATTTAGACATTTTACTAAGCAAAATAAGGCAATTCTTAATGAATGCTTTTTGCCAAGTTTTTCTAGTTCTTAAAAAAGAATTCCAGCAGATTATTTGTAAATTATTTTCACCCAAGAAAATGGGTAAATTTATTCCTTTATTGAATATATTTTATATTCAGTTATATAATTGATCAGGCCTCAACTTGCTATGATTTAAAAATCAAAGTAGCGCTGCATATCCTTTGGGAAAAGCCCTCGCTGAATGTCCAAGTCAAATATTTTAATAGAAAACTCACATTGTAAAATGCCATCATTATATTCCAAACAATTCTATTATGTTAGTATCTATCACATTGTCATTAATTTTTCTATATATACTATACTATTTTCTATTTTATTAAAGCACTGACGAAGGCAAAAGACGCTGCCGAAACATATCTGCAAAAAAGCTAAAAGTTGTCGTTTATGTGTTAAAAATATTAATAAGTCTGCTAATCAATCGTCCATTCCTTTATTGATTGTATAATTTTTATATTTTTCAACCTCCTGTCCAGTTAAATTTTTTTACAGCCTCTGAAAAAAAACATATATCGTTGCATGTAAATAGAAACAAATTATGGTTAAGCTACCAACCAGAGCTACAACAAAAAGCCAACAGCTTACTACTGCACACAATCCCTTATTCCATAGCTATAATTCCATAATTCATACTTCATATTTCATATTCCGCAACCATACTAAACAATCCATAATTTTGTAATCTTTATTCCATACCCCCTATTCCATATTTCATAACTTGTATTCAAAATTCCAAAGTCCACCTTCCGTATTCCATAATTTATTATATATTTCCAAGTCTTATTAATTGTCTATCATTGTCTTATTAATGAGATGCTACTCATTAAACAATTACAACCATGTTTAAATGTACAATCAGACTCAGTTCGAGCTAAAATCTTTGTTTATCGTATGCTAATTTTTGTTTCTTATTTCTGAGTTACTCTTACAATTGCATATATAATTATTTTTTCCTTGACAATGGTGCCAATATGTCACCGAAACGTCAGACTCGCTAGTTTTTATTTGTAAATATTTTCAAGTCTTTCTCCCTAATCCATATTCCATGGTTCAGTTTTGAGAATAAATTATTTATCTCGTAGGTACAAAGAAGTGTTTTCCAGAAGAAGAATAGCAATTTACGTAGTACTGATGTATATCTGGTGTATTGCCTGGGTTTCCCAGATATTATTTGAGGCTCGGATGGAGGTCAAATGTGGCGTTCCAACCTGTGTCTTCAAACAGCTCATTCAAAACGTTCAGATGGCGCACACCTTTGTGATTCTCTACTGCACTTTAACTGTGTTTGTTCCCATTGTGATCACTTTGGCAACCTTTGTTCATCTTCGCTCCGTGATTAAAAAACACAGGTATGTAATGGGATACGTGAAAGCGAAATCTTTTACAAGCCAACTGACTTATGGTTACGTTTCATACATGCCAACCCTCGTGCAAATTATATAATGGAAAGTCGAAGTATAATCTTTACAGAAAGTTAGCTATCTTAATGAAAAACTAAAAATAATTTGGACTACTTTTTCTAAAAGGAATTTTAAAATTGTTTTCATTGAAAAAAAGGAATAAAGAGAAATTGTAGATCAATATTCAGACAGAATGTTTACTTAGAAGTTAATGTTTTTGTTCAAAATTGGCTCACCTAACTTCAACTGCTTTGGTTCTCCATAGGTTTTCCGCTGACCAGACGGCTGAGGACATCAAACGCATTGACACGGAAATCAAGTTGTCACGCATGAGTGCGTATGTAGCGCTGTGTATTGCAGTGTGCTTTATGCCCAACCAGATTGTTTACATTATGACCAAGTTTGAGGTATCTTGAACTATACTTTGTTTTGTTATCTAGTTTATAATTGCGATGGGGCGGACGTGGTTGGCGCAGTTGGTAAGATCTCTGCCTTCCGACCACAAGGTCCCCAGTTCGATCCTGGCTCTGCTGTGATTTGAATATTTGTGTGACTTTCTTTTCAGCCTAAGCTAACTCAGCTTTCCATCCTTCCGGGGTAGTTAAATGAGTACCAGCGTCTGCTGGGAGCTAACCTGTGATGGATTAGTGTCCCGTCCAGAGGTAGTCAGATTCTCATCCGCTTAACACTACAGAAACCGGAGATAAGCGCCGGTTCCATGGGCCACTAGGCTTGTAAAGGATGTAACTTTTAGCTTATAATTGCGATGAGTTTGATATTATTTTGTTTTATTCCTTTTTTTGTGGTCTTTTATTTGTTTATCGGCAAGTTTGTTAGTCCATTCAAACAGCTAATCTCTCAACCCTGAAAATTGTTCGTTCAATCTATTTTCAATGATTTAATCAACAAATTGATCTGACGGCCAGTCAATCAATCATTAGCTAATTTTCTTAATTCATCTAGAAATCAAACAATCATTCACTCAAACAAGAAATCAATCTTAACCGGTAACTTAATGAAAAAAAACAAACAAAAAAACAAACAAAAAAAATTAATCAATGAATAATTAATCAATCCATAGAAAAATGAATCATTGTATTCGGTTTGGCTTTGAGTGATTATTTCCACTAATAACTCATCGGCCATTCAAACAGTCAATCTCTCTATCAAAATTGTTCATTGAATCAATTGTTCAATGATTTAATCAACATATTAACCTGTCAACCAGTCAATCAATCATTAGCTAACTTTCGACTTCATCTAGAAATTAATCAATCAATCATCAATTCAATTAGTCAGTGAGTCAATCAGACAATCAATCATTCATTCAATCAATCACAACCGGTAACTTGAAACATTTTACTGGATTGCCTGTGGCAAACCAGTCTAAAAAATCTTGTTTTCCCTGTTTTCTCCGTTAGAGAATGGTTTTCTTGTGCAAGGTTTACCAGATATGGATTTGCACAACTTGAAGTTGAAAGGTATAATCTTTGAGTCGCAATGTAAACCAAATTTTGGATTTTCGGCTTTCTTTTAAAATTTGTTTAGTTATGTGACTTGTGTTTGTGAGCAGTGTTTTGATGTTTCAGTGGGAAAAGCTTTCTAAATGAACTACAGCTGAGAAAATCGCCAAAGATCAAAAGGTGTCCTAAATACTGTTACTGGATATTTTGTTAGCTTTAGCTTTAATAGGATAACTATGACAAGAACAGCTGAAGAAAAATCTTTGTTGTTTCAAAACATTTGTGTAATTAGTGTCCCAAAGCGCAATCTGAAGCCTTTGAGTGATAAAACATAGCTCTAATTTCGTCCTTTACACATTCAACTGTCTCAACTTGAGGTACATAAACTTTATTTTATATGAAAATGTAATCTAAAACTGAAAATATCATATTCCAAAATAGAGCCTAACAATAAAAATTGATATATTTATATTCCTACTTATTTGTTTCATGAACGCTATCTACTAACTTTTTAATTTTGTGTGATGCAAAAATTCTGCTGTCAAACATATTTATCCATAAGATGGCCCACAAGGCCTTTGATTGCTACAGCCAGGAGTACAGGCAACCCAGTATACGCTGTCTGCAGCGTCTTGTTATGGTGTTGGATTTGGTATTGCTTTGTTATAATTTTTTATTCTTTTTAAAATCCTTTATTTCCTGTTTTGTTCTTTGTCTTCTATTTTCTGATACAATATGATTCAAACATATCCAATTCAAGAAAAGGAAATAGAATTTCTCCTTCTCTGTTTAGGTTCATTCATACGACTCCGAGATAAACCTAGCATTCGTGGTGCTGGCCATGTGCAACAGTTGTATCAACCCATGGATATACGCCTTCACTAATGATACTTACCGGAAGTTAATTGTTAACACCCTCTGTCCGTGGAGGAAGGAAGACGCAACCGCTGACCGCTGGGTACTCAATGGCACAACCGTAGTTTCCACTGCAACACCGGTGGAGATGAAGTCGTTGAACTAAAGCCCGTCATTATGTATTTGTCTGTTTTGATGTATTTAGACTTGGGTCTATACACGTAAATAATAAAACGCTATAAAATCACTTTTAACGTGTACTTTCTGTTGGTTTGCGATGAAATTCGTGAAACATCAAACCGTATAACTTAATTTTAATAGCCGCTATCATGCACATCCTTCACAACTATGGTATCTTAGATGCGATTGTCAAAGCCAAGCCATTTATTTCATGCCGGCAAACGCTCAACGTTTGTGGATAGTACGGACCGACGAAAGAGTTCTTCACAACAACTGGAATTCTTCAAATTGACACCTTTCGCTCCTTCCTCTTTGTAATCCTTGCTGAGTGTATCCTTAGACAATCAATTCACTGCATGAACACCCAAAGCCTTCTCATCAAACCTAATGAGTCACAACGGCTAAAAGACGGACATCTTACAGATTTGATTACGAAGAATATATTGCGCTCAATGCTGGTCATTTTTATGCAAGACGATCAGGACTTACTAAAACATTTAAATTCGGGCTATTTTTCATAGTAAAGAAACCCGAGTTTATAGGCATCAACGAGAATGAAGCTCATTAATCTATCCAATTTAATGATGGCACTCTACTGAATAATGATTGTATGGCTCTCATAGTTAGAAAAACTTCAAGGTACGCGAGGCTCAGGTTTAGAAAACCTGTAATAAACTACACCACATGTGGCTACCTGCGATGGTTAGTGTCCCATCCAGAAACTGTGGAAAAGCACTTGCTCCCTGGATCACTTGGCACGTAAAGGATTTAGCTTATTTAACTTAATTTTGTCGAAAAAAACATATTTTGACGTGATCATCCGGCTTTGGCACAGTTGTCTTATAATCAAACCCAGAGACTCCAACCTAATCTAGCTTCCTTTTAACTTTGGACGTTATAATGGAACTGTGACCCTGCGTAGAGCATACAGTTTAGCACTTGGATCAAAAACTATCTTGTACGATAATGCATCTCACCAAGTCCCTTAAATTGTTTGTGGTAGCTTTGAACTTCTTTGATTAGGGCAACTTAGCCAATTAAGGGCCACACTATACTTTTTCTTTCGGTAGCATAAATGTAAGTAAATGTTTTTAAACTGTAAAAGTGTTCAATTCGTGAAAATCTTTATCACAGAAATAACAATTCTTGACTGATTTAACCGACCGGATGCAGGCTTTTTCCTCTTTCAATAGATTTCTGAACCATAACTGGGAGAACCATAAGCTTCATTTACCGCACAAGAAGAATGTTTATCTTTGCGACTGGAGAACCCACAAGCATTGGAACGGTTGTGGCGAGGGAAAAGGTGTAACAATAGAATGTCATTTTATCCAATCGTATCACCGCTAATCTAATTGGTTAGAAGTCATTGAGAAACACTGAGAGTCGATTCTTATTCATTCGTGATTTTAGCCAATCATGTTTGTTGTAAGAAGCCGAAGGAGTTCGGGTCACTCCACGAGAATCCACAGGATACCCTTGATTTTCTCAGTTATTATTCATCACACGTGTACTTCTTGCAGTGTAATAAGCTTCACTTCAGTTCATCAATGACTTAGTACATTGTAAATGCAGGTTTCACAAGGCTTTGAAATTCTGAGGGTTAAAATGAATTTAATAAACAAAATATGAGTTCGCAACTCTGTGGTAGAACGTATCTAAACAACTAGTTACATGTTTGTGCTACTGATAATTAATGATGCAAAAAATAAACAAAACCAACAACAACAAGCAACAACAACAAACAACAAAAACTTAGACCTTATTTTTAACCATTTTCTAATCACCAATATTTTATCCTTAGAAAATATTCTCAGCTTCTGATTGGTCTTTTCCCTAGTCTAGTTATTCAAACGTTGTGCCGGACGTTTGAGGAAGTTTGACATCAAGATTCAATAACAGAACATTATCAGCTGGGTTATATAATTGACACAGTATTTCAAAAGTATTGGATAATTGGCGTATTGTGGAAATAGCATCGTTCGAAAATAGCTCACAATTATTTCATTAAAAAAAAGTTAAAAAATGTTTAGGCTATTGATTGAAAAACGATTGTATAGACACTCAGAAACACACACAAGTGACTCGCTAAAAGTTGAATTACTTGTTTAAAATTACCAGTTGTCACCAAATCACCTTTAAAGTCAATAATCCCGTCGCCGTTTGGATCGGCGCTGTCCAGGACACAGTTAACGTCAGCCTCGTCCAGCCTTTCCCGGCCTGGCATTCTTTCAAATGCCTCCTCCAGCTCTTCAATTGTAAAGTAACCCTTATTATCTTCATCCAGGGCCGAGAAAGCCAACTTTAAGTCGTGCTTGTGGTTCTGTTCCTTCACTATAATTCGCATCAGTTGCACAAACTCGTAGAACGATACTTTGCTGTTACCTGGTAACAAGGAAGAAACAGATTCCCCGCAGTGTTCTAAATCTCATTAGCTTGAATTTCTTAACTCCTTGCTACTTCTATTTAAGATATTACCGGACAGTTTTAGTTCCAAACGTTTTGTTATTTCCTGATAACATTTTAAACTCAGTCTCAATTCTATATAACCCATTGATACACCCCTACAACAACTTGCATGCTAGTCAGTCATGGTTCTAAAAGTATTGTTACTTTCTTATAACAACTGACCAGTCGGTCTATGTTTAACAATAACATTAGAGGGAACCTCAGCTGTCCAACAATATTAATCTCAAACAAGAGTTTTCCTCAACTTGTGTCTACATCAGCATCTCAAATTTGATAATTCTCTGTATATAGTTCACGCCAAGCGATTTGTTTTGATCATTGAATTTCCTGGGGGCCGCCATCTTGAAATGTGACGTGTGTGCGTTGTAGTGTCAGTCTCTACTCTTGATAAAAAACAATAGCAATGAATGAGTTGGGGCTTGGCACTACAATGCAACTACGTAACATTTCAAGATGGCGGCCCGCAGGAAATTCAGTGATCAAAACAAATTGCTTGGCGTGAGCTATATACAAAGAATTATCAAATTTGAGATGCTGATGTAGACAGTAATTTTTGTTCAAAAATTGATTTAAAATTTTAAAGAAATAGATTTGACCACGTCATATCTTCGCAGGGCGGAATATCAGCGAATATAGGTTATATAGCATGGCAAATATCGATAGAGATGCTGTCAACATAAGAAACACAGAAGTTGTCAACCCAAGAAACAAGGAAGCTGTCAACATTTATACAAATCCGGGGTTCGGCTTTCCTTTCAACTAAAAGTTTCTTTCATATCAAGATTTTTTCACCCTTGATGATCAATTGCCATAGTTGAACATTCTAAAAGTTTTTTTTTCTTTTTTATATTAATCCAGAACTTCCCGCTCTTCTAGTTCTGAAAATGATCTTACGATCGTTATTTTCACGTGATTTCCAGCTCGCACGAAATATCATGCCTAGTTTAATGACGTAATCAGGTTATATCACGTGCGCATGCATTGTTGACCTTGACCGACCACTGCCTTCGTTGTTGTGTATTTTTGGTTAAAAAAATTTATTGTTGAATTATAAAATGAATAAAGTACTTCTGTAGTACATGCTGTATGGAGTGATACATGCCAGAGTCTGAAAAAAATGTCCTCAAAGTTTCTCATGTTACTTTTCGGAAAACTTTTTTAAACCTCGGACCTGTATCACTGCACACAACATACTACGGAAGTACTTTATTCATAAAATAGCACCCTACCAATCATTCCTTGCTCATTCATGTAGACCCAAACTAAGGCTTCGTGCAAGTTGTACCCAAGGAAGCGTATCAGCTTGAATATGTTGGAGATGGAAATCTTTCCTGATCCTCGTTTATCGAACATTGAAAAGGCATCCTCAAATTCTAGTATACGGAAGAAAAACCTTCATGATATAATTGGATTGGGTGTTGAGCTAAAATAGTTTGATATTTCATAGTTGGAGAACGCTAAGACAAACCATGGAATGTTTAGATTACAACTGTAAGTACTCTATACATTTAAAATTTGCAACATTTGAGATTATTTGGACTTTGGTTAACGGGAGTAACTGAAGTACACTCACTGTGCTTTGAAATAAGTAGGAAAGGTTTTCATTTTTCCAGTTGTAATTAGGTAATATATACAGTTAATTTGCTATTAGAAAATAAAGGATAAATAGAATTCCGATGAAACTCATCTTTATTTAATATTAAGTAATAAGACGATATTATAGTTGATATTTCGGTTTCAATGTTAAACCATTTTCAAAACAAGTGAAAAGTACAGGCAATTCGTGAATATAAATAAAAATCGGATTAATCTATTGTTACCGTATCAACTACCATTTACCGTCTTATTACTTAAATATTAAGGAGAGATGAGTTTCATCAGAATTCTGATTTTTCCTTAATTACTTCCCTAAACTTTCAGCTGGAAATGGATTTTGCTATTAGGAAATGTGGAACTTCATGAATAACCACGGGACAACAATTCCGATATTCGTTGGATCAATTATAATTGATTCAATTGGGCTCACAAAGTTTAAACATAAATAAAGAAAAAGAATAGCTAATACAACGTAAAATTTGAAGTTTTATAATACGATAATTTGGGTAGCCATTCTAACCTTCATCAGGCTTTCCTAATAACCAAGTACCAAAGCTAATACCTCAAAGCTTGAGCCTAGCGGCCTTAACAAATGCGACAAAACTTACTAATCTTTAACTTTGTCTTTACAAGGTTTTTTTTTTTTCTTATTTTTAAACTTATTTACT
Source organism: Zoanthus solanderi (assembly GCA_024336925.2). Lineage (NCBI taxonomy): Eukaryota > Metazoa > Cnidaria > Anthozoa > Zoantharia > Zoanthidae > Zoanthus > Zoanthus solanderi. The sequence continues at coordinate 10,537 of JANCMA020424314.1, forward strand.
TTCTTAATCATTATCTCACTATTTTGGAATTTCTCTGTAATTGTAATTTTTACTTTTTACAATTACCGTTCTCTATCATTGCCAACGAGTTAGCCGAGCGAGGTTGGCGAGGCGGTAACATGTTAGAGCCTAGTGAGTAGTGAAGTAAATTTTATCACGTCATAGCAGAGGGGCTGATTGTTTCGAGTTGTTAGAGTGGACCAATAGTTGCGCGCGAGCTTTGTGACGTCACGGACAGCATGGTTTCTACCGCAGTGTCGGCATTTTAGTGACAAATTTAAAGCGTGGAGTTGTGAAAGTTAAAAAAAAAACCCGTGATTTTCGTACGCTTTTGTGAGTTTTATTTGTTCCAGACAAACACCTAATCGTGGTATCCGCGTATTCATTGAGCTAGCAAGCTCAAATATTCTAAAAATAACAAAAGCCTTTTTTAAAGCTTTCAGTTATGAAAGCTCTCGATTTATGATTATTATTAATATAGAAAAATGTTTTAAAATTTATCA
>JANCMA020424418.1:0-11038 GCA_024336925.2 Zoanthus solanderi
CCACAAACGTGTGTTAGTGAAGAATTCGTGGAAAAACCAACAGTGAATATTTTTGTGGCGAAAACAACTTTCGTACACAAGTGGTGCCGTGACCAGGATTAGGCAAGATAAAGTGAGATTTTCGAAAAACAACACAGCGCAATGCACCGAGTGAAGAATTAACTGACCATGAGCGACGCTGAACAACAAATTGAAGGCGAAACTTCAGCCGAAGAGAAGGATCAAGAACTTAAAATCAAAAAGGAAATCGAAAAGCTGGAATTCTTTCTCGAAGATGCCAAAGAAAGCTACGAGAACAAAGACCACGAGGAATTAAAGACTGTACTAAATAAGTGTAATACGATACACGACAAACTGAACGAGCTTATAACAAACTTGCAAGAATTGAAGTTAGAATTGGGAAATTCAACCGCCAGAGCGATTAGACAATGGAAGAAAAACTTAAAATCTACTTATGCACCTTTAGTAGAGAGAAAAATGGAATTACAAAGAGCGATGGATCAGAAACAAAAGGAAGAAAGCGAGACGGCAACGGAGGAATGCTTACAAATCAAGTACCGGAAAGAAGAAGAATTTCGTCGAATGATGCATGAGAAAGAAAAGGAATTGCTGGAAGTAAGGATGAGAGCAGAGCTCAAATTAACAGAGAAAAAGATGGAGATGGAGCGAGCCGAGAAACAACGACGCACGAAACTACCGGAGTTGAAGATTACTCCTTTCAAAGGAACTCCAAGCGATTGGATAAGGTTTGAGAATATGTTTACTTCTCAAATTCATAAATCTACCATTTCTGACGAAGAGAAGTTTGGATACCTGCTGGAGCTAGTTGGACCGAAGGTAAGAGACAGATTTTCTAATCTTAAACCCGGCACCGTGGGATACAAAACAGCGTGGGACCGTTTACAAAGTGAGTACGGTCATGCTAATTTAGTCAGCGCAGCGCATATAGATGAATTAATTAACTTAGACCCCGTTCGCGGGACTAACTACGAGAAAGTACGCGAGTTTTACGAGAAACTAACAAAAAACTTTGACGCTCTACAATCTCTTGGGGAAACAAGCACGCTTAAAGCCCTTGTAATATCTACAATAAATAAATTACCGCAAGTGAAACCAGATCTAGTCCGTACCGATGATGATTGGGAGAACTGGGATATGACAAATCTTTTACAGTCAATTCAAAAATGGCTAAAAAGAAACAAAGTAGAAGGAAGCCCTAGAGAGGAAAATAAGAAAAAGGAAAAGCATTTCTATAGTAACAGGGGGGAGGCGACTGGACCACCCAGGGATAAAAGACCACATTGCGTATATTGTGAGGGGAGTCACTGGGGGGATTCCTGCCCAAATTATAACACCATAGAAAGCCGTAAACGGTTCCTAGCCGAGAAGAAATTGTGCTTTAATTGTACTGGTGCGGGGCATCAGGCCAGCCAGTGTCGCAGCAGGGGTTGCTTCAAATGCAAGGGAAAGCATCACACGAGCCTGTGCGCGCATGATAATGGTAGCTCAAATGACAAAGCACAATCAAGTGGCGTACTAAATGGCTATACCCCTTCAACTGAGAAAAGTTTACCAGCAATAATTCCCGTGCAAATTGAAAACACAGTCTTGTGGGCGTTCCTCGACACCGGCTCAGGGAGGAACTTTGTATCCAATGATGCATTAAAAAGGCTGAAATTAACCCCAATGAAACATGAGACTCAAAACATTGTAACTGTGAACGGAATGAAAAAACAATCCTTTCCTATATTCCAAGTTGAAATCAAGTCGTTAGATAATCATGAAAGTGAGAGAATCGAGTTAACCGGAAGTAAAATGCCCGATTTTACAACAATTAAACGACCAACTGTGAAGGAGATAAAAGAAAAGTATCCACATGCGCGCGGGAAAACATTCTACTATACTGAATCAGACGAGTATCAAATCGACCTTATTCTAAGTGACAACGTGTACTGTAAGATAAGGAATGAACAAGTGTTCAAGGGGAGGCCCGAAGAGCCCATAGTAGAAGGGACAACCTTTGGGTGGGTTATCCATGGGGGAGCAGAGTACTCCGATGCAAAGTGCATGTACACTAAGGAACTAGATAGTCATTATGAGAAGCTATACTCCCTAGACGTATTAGGAGTAGAAGACAGAGGAGAGAATGACAGCTCAGTTGTACTTACAGAGTTTAAGGAGAATATTGTCGTCAATAGTGAAGGCAGGTACGAAGTCCAGGTTCCCTGGATACCAGGAGCAGAGATGACCAACACAAACGAGCAACCTAGCAGGAGACGACTAGAGAATGTCGAGAGAACGCTAACTCGCAATAGCAAGCTAGAAGCTGAGTACAGGAAGATAATCACAGACCAGCTGGAGACAGGTGTAGTCGAGAAGGCTCCAGACACACCTAGCGGAAACAAAGTTTTCTACATGCCTCACAAGCCTGTAGTGAGAGAAACCGCTAGCACAACCAAGGTGAGAATGGTGTTTGACGGGAGTGCTAAACCACACCCATTAGCTAACAGCGTGAACGAGTGTATGTACACCGGACCACCTCTACAGCCACTCCTCTGGGACATTCTGATCAGGACTCGTATGTCACCACACCTGTTACTGGCAGACCTTGAAAAAGCGTTTCTCCAGATAGCCATCGCAGAAAGAGACAGAGATGCGTTCAGATTCCTGTTCAACATCAACGGTAGAGAGGAACACCTGCGATTCACCAGAGTGCCGTTTGGAGCTGAGGCTAGTCCGTTCATGTTAGGAGCAACACTACAGCATCACTTTGACCTGCAAAGCCAAGATCTAAAAGAGACCGTGACATCACTCAAGCAAGACACGTACGTCGACAACCTCATGAAAACTGCAGCCGATATCAAAGAACTGAAGCAGTTCAAGCAAGAAGCAATCACAATACTGGAGAGTGCAAAATTCCCTGTGCACAAGTGGGAGTCAGATGTACAAGAGCTGGACGCCGAAGCAAATCCATCAAAAATACTAGGCTACAAGTGGGATAAACGAGAAGATGTGATAGAGATAAAGGCTGAGGTCAAAGATAATGCAAGCGAGAGTCAATTGACGAAAAGAGAAATACTCAGTCAGCTAAGCAGTGTATACGACCCACTTGGTATTATCTCACCAGCTATGATCCATGGCAAAGCCATCTACCGAGACACCTGCGACGAGTGTAAAAGTTGGAACAATGCAGTACCAGATGACATAAAGAAACGATGGAACAAGTGGACCAACCAGCTGCGAAACGTTCAAGTGCCAAGGAGTATACCGGGGGGAGTAAACGACCTCACTGGTGTTCATCTACACGTCTTTGCAGATGCAAGTAAGACAGCGTGTTCAGCGGTAGTCATAGCAGTGATTGAACACTCATCGGGAGTGGTCAAAGGACTGTTAACATCGAAATCAAGAATATCGAAGCGCAACACAACGATACCGAGACTGGAGTTAATCAGTGGGCACATGGCAGCAAACATAGCGAAAAACATCAACACAGCCTTACAACGCTGGGCCATCAAATCAATAACAATATGGATGGACAGTATGACAGCCTTATACTGGATATGCAACCCTGGCAAACCATGGAAGGTCTTTGTCTCCAACCGCGTCAGGAAGATATCAGAGATCACTAATAATCTCAAGATCACATGGAAGTACTGTCCTACCTACACGAATCTTGCAGACCTTGGAAGTCGAGGCGCATCGCTCGACAAGATGAAGGCAGGAAAGTGGTTTGAGGGTCCCGATTGGTTGATAGATGAAGATAAATGGCCGGAACAGCCCAGGCTTGAGACTTCGACAAGTGTCAGTGAGGAATGTAGCCCGACCAAGCAAAGGGTCCTCTTTGCTAAGCATGAGCCAGATGAATGGGATGCGGTCTTTGACAAACACCCCTACTGGAAAGCCATCAGAATTACAGCATGGGCCTTGAGGTTTGCGAAAAACAGCCAAGCGAAGAAAAGACAAGAGAAGAAGATCATGCCACTTACTATCGAAGAGATCAAGCACTCGGAAGAATTCTGGGTGAAGAGGGTACAAGCAAACGTCAACGTGGATTTAGAGACTCCAGGCTGGAAAGTAGTGAAGGACGACAAAGGCATACTGAGATGCAAGGGGAGAATCGTTGGCTACCAACCAATCTACATCGAGAAGGGAGTCTTTGCAGACAAGCTGATACGCCACGTACATACAGAATTGAACCACCTGGGAATTCCAAACACAATGGCAGCCATAAGAGAGAAATGGTGGATCCCAAAGCTGCGATCTAAGGTGAAGAAGATTATCAACGAGTGTAAGACGTGTAAAACCTTTAGCACCAAACCCTATGGAGCGGCAGCGACAGCTGCACTGCCTACATTTCGCACTGAGAGTAGTCGACCATTCCAAACTACAGGAGTAGACTTCGCAGGACCGCTAGAGTACAAGATATCTAAAGAAGAGAAAGGCAAGTGCTACATTCTCATATTCACCTGCGCAACCTCGAGAGCAATGCACCTCGAAGTTACAAAGTCTCAGACAGCAGAAGAGTTGCAGCAAAAGTTGACAGCATTCGTCACCCGCAGAACAAGACCGGAACGCATGATATCAGACAATGCACAAACATTCAAGACTACAGCGGATTGGATCCGACGGATTCGCAAGAGTGAAGCTCTTCAAGATTTCCTGGCCAAACAAAACATTCGATGGCAGTTCAACCTTGCTAAGTCGCCTTGGTGGGGAGGCATGTATGAGCGTCTCATCAAGGACGTAAAGACAACGCTGTACAAAACAATGGGGAGAGCGAATCTACAGCTTGAGCAGATTGCAGCCATCGTGATGGATATCGAAAGACATCTAAACAACCGCCCTTTGACGTATGTGGAAAGTGAAACATGCGAAGAGGAGGTTTTAACGCCCAATGTGATCATGTGGGGGCAAGAAGCCCACCCCATAGAAGACATCGAACTGGACGGAGACGAGACAACAAAGCTACATAAGCGACTTGCTGAGAAGAAACAACACGCGTGGCAGAGATGGAAGGCAGAATACATACATGGCCTTATGGAATGTCATCGCGTCAACAAAGGAACAAATGCACACCCTGAGATTGGCGAGATTGTACTGTTAGTCGGCGACGAGAAGAACCGTGGAGAGTGGAAGAAGGGAAAAGTAACAAAGCTAATCAGAGGGAAGGACGGAGTAATCAGGGGAGTAAAACTACTTCACAAGGGACGCCACCTTGAGAGACCACTGTCTCTTATTTGCCCGTTGGAGATCAAAGCAGAAACCCAACCGGTAGTGACTGGCACACCACAGAAACAGCAACCCGTACACCCCAGGAGGAGTACCCGACAAGCAGCGCAGAATGCAAAGCAAGTCATAAGGACTGTGCTAGAGGACGAAGAGTTAAACTGTTGAACATTTAGTCATCACGCAAGTGATCAGTCTATTTGAACAGTAAAAACCATGAACGCTGCGAGAAACGTACATTTTGTATTAATTTTATTGTTGCAGTTCAAAGTGTTACAATGACAATATTTGAGAATGAACTTTCGCAGACTTTTAATCAACGAATTATAAAATTTCAGAAATAATGTCTAAATTTTAGGGGAGCGTGAGCGGAAGTGAGTTAATTTGTAATAGGATAGCGTGAGAGAGAACAGAGAGAACAGCGAGGTTTGTGAAAGGATAATTATCAGTGTGAGTGAATAAACGTGAATTTTACCACAAACGTGTGTTAGTGAAGAATTCGTGGAAAAACCAACAGTGAATATTTTGTGGCGAAAACAACTTTCGTACAGGTTGATGCAAAAACATTTTATTAGAATTAGTATTACCCTCAAATATAAATTGGCTATACAATTATTTACACTAATTTTTAAAGTAAAAACAAATAACCAGTATATAATAATTGTAATATTCAAAGCCCATTTAAACTAGGTTTAACTTACAATTAAAATTGCAGCTATAATTATAGTCTATGACTATGTATAGCAAGAAATTTTTAAAGCATTAATATGACCAATTTCATATTTTTATAGTTTTTGGTACTTAAAAACAGAAACCTAACGAATTCCACGTCTAACAAATGAACTGGCTGAGGAAATTGATTTGGATTTCTTTTTGCCTGGGTCGACACCAAAACACTTCCATAGTCTAAGGGTTTCATCTGCTGCAGCAGAGACAACTGTTTGTCCATCCGGACTCATTGCCAAATGAAGTACACGGCACGAGTGACCAGTCAGTTCGGTAACTTTGGACATGTTTGGGTATTTCCAGATTGTCAGCTGGTTCATGGCATAACCATGGCTGGAGATCAACTCTTTGTATTCCTTTGACCACAAAATAGAGCAAACCTAAATAAAAGTAAAGGTGTTATTGCAATGAGTTTACACCATATTTGTAATAAAAAAAATTACGAACAAAACATCTTTATTCAGTACCTTGTTAAATTATAAAATACACAGTTGCAAATGAGATTTGAAGTTGGCAGAGATATTGTGAAAGCAGACACTATCACCTGATAGATAGCAAGTACGGTAGCCAATTAGATTGTACTATTTTCTTAGATTGCGAATAGATTTCTACTAAGCCACACTATACCCGTGTTGTTCGAATATCATCTAGCTTACCTGAGACTTTGTGTCAACACTGTTCAGACAAGAGCCATTGGTAACATTCCAGAATCGAATGTTTCTGTCAGCAGTGCCACCACCACTAGCCAGCAGATTCCTTTGAAAAGGACACCAATCAAGAGCCTGCATAGAACAAAAATTAATTATCAATGTAGCCTAACGAACTAATTACGATAATATTAATAATTGTGTTCAAGAAAAAAGAATCTGTATGTAATCCTAATTTTGTGCTGTAGATTGGGTGGTTTGTAGCTGCTAGGCAGAAAACATTGAGAGTAGTTTTAAATAAGGACTCTTAAAAATGACAATCCCACGTATAAATTTTGCACAGGCATATCTGTTGACTGCCCCTTGAATTGCTGTTTGACCTGATGTTACAGGGAGTCTCGGGGTTTGTATACTTATTGGAAAATTAAAGTTCAAGGACTCTCCAGGAGTTTTCCAGGAGTACCATTTCAAAAAAATTCAGAAAATATAAAGCAGGATATGTTTATGTACATGCATATGTTGCATTTAATGTTGAATTGCTGGAAATCAAGTCAGCCTTTTTGCAAATAACTTCTAATTAATAAAAGCACCTCAGTTAGGAATATTTCACTTTTCTTATTTTTCCACAAATTTTTCAGGAAATCTGACAAAATTTCAGGAACTCTGACAAAATTTTGGAATTTTCCAGGACTTTCCAGGAAGTGTATGAACCCTGAAAATAGCTTGAGATTTACATAATCCCATTCACTGATTATTTATTGGAACAACAAAAACTTAAAAACATTTAATTTCTGCTCCACTACACAACAGACAAATAAAACCCATTTGGTTTATTTTGGTTGAGCAGACTTGACTTGTTGAATATATAGTACACAATTCTCATAACGATATATTAATACAACTTGTGATCACTGCCTGATACGAAAAACCAAAATCCCCAGTTGGAAAAATGGAAACGTATTTCCCGAGCCAATGCAGTGCCACATTCCTTCAGGGTCCAAAGTATTCCTAAATTTACAACCTCAGTCATTTACATCACTCTCCTATCATGGTTAGGCAACACCTTAAAGTGATAGAATTACAACAGTGTGAAAAATTATCATATATAAAATTTTTTGTGCGTTTCCGAGCCTAGATTGATTCAACACGAGCTCTACTCATCTTATATACTCAACTTATTACCCATACAATACATTTCCTCTAATTCGAACCCAGTCTCTACTGTTGTACCATGCCACAGAAATATCAATTTCTGTCTATTAAATTCGTTACTCAATCGCCAGAAATTACATTTTCGTGACTTTCTGTAATGACGTCATCAACGATGACGTCATTAAATTAATGCCAAAACTTGTATTCGTTATCAAGGAACAGTTGTGCCAAAGCTTTTGGCAATTGGTCAAGGCGTTCAGGTTTGAGGCCAAAAAAATCGAGGGGGGGAGGTTTGTTTCTCAGTCGTTTAACTGTTTGTTAATCCAAAGCTTTTGCGTGGAACGTTAGATCTCTCTTATCACCCGACCCATATGTTTTTTTGTTTATCAAAAACTTTACCGGGATCATAAGTAAGGTATACGGTTGTAATGTTTTCCCAAATATATCTTAAATATTTTTATGATATTGTTTTGTCAAAATACAAGTGTTTTGTCAATTCGCGCTAATTTTCTTGAAAAAAATAATGCCTTCAATTTACCTTCAATGTCGCATTAATTTTCTAGAATTGAAAATGTCGGACCCTTCAAACTGCGTTAAAGTGAAATCAAAATTTTAAATATTAATATATGGACCGTTGTTAGTAGTGTAGATTTACCCCCAAGGCAAATTAAACTGACTCGATAGTCCACAAATTAAAAGAATTAAACCTAAAACATAATCCCCTCTCCCTTCCCCCACTGAATTTTGAGAAATTTTTCAATTCCCTTCAATGTCGCATTAAATTTCATGAATTGAAAAAAGCCTCACCCTTCAAACCGCGTTGAAGTGAAATCTGAATTTTGGGAAAATTTTGATGATAAACCCGGCTATATTTTAAATGGCCTGAGGGTAAACCGTTGGCATTTGAGGAGTGCGTACTCGTTATACGAAATGTAACCGCAGTTTTAAAATCTAGAATACTACGTCGGAGTTTTTTTTTTTTTTTTTTTCAAACAAAACAAAAATGTTTGCTCTTTTCCTAGAGCCACTGTGTTTCTGAGTGGCACCTTACCAACTAGGCTAACCAGACGGCGGCGACATTCCTTCAGGGTCTAAAGAATTCCTAAATTTACAACCTCAATCATTTACATCACTCTCCTATCATGATTAGGCAACACCTTAAAGTGATAGAATTACAACAGTGTGAAAAATTATCATATATAAATTTTTTTGTGCGATTCCGAGCCTAGATTGATTCAACACGAGCTCTACTCATCTTATAAAATCAACTTATTACCCACAATACACTTCCTCTAATTCGAACCCAGTCTCTACTGTTGCACCATGCCACAGAAATATCAATTTCTGTCTATTAAATTCGTTCCTCAATCGCCAGAAATTACATTTTCGTGACTCTCTGTAATGACGTCATCAATGATGTCTTCTGTAATGACGTCACCAACGATAACGTCATTTAATTAATGCCAAAACATGTATTCATTATCAAGGAACAGTTGTACCAAAGCTTTTGGCAAATTAAACTGACTTGATAGTCCACAAAACAATTAAGCTAAATCCTTTACGGGCCTAGTGGCCCATAGAGCCGGCGCTTATCTCACAAAACAATTAAACGTAAAACAAAATCCCCTCTCCCTTCCCCCACTGAATTTTGGGAAATTTTTGAATTTCCTCCAATGTCGCATTAAATTTCAAAATTGAAAAAGCCTGACCCTTCAAACCGCGTTAAAGTGAAATCTGAATTTTGGGAAAATTTTGATGATAGATCTAGACCCGGCTATATTTGCCGTTGACATTTGAGGAGTGCATATTCGGTATACGAAATGTAACCGCAGTTTGAAAATCTAGAAAACTACAAAAAAAAAAATATGTTTGCTCTTTTCCTAAAGCCACTGTGTTTCGCAGCGCTGCTAATCTGCATGTCTAGGGACGAATTTCCCTCGAGAAAATCATCTGTTAGAGTTGCCACATTTTCCTCTTTCAACGGGTGATCGCTGCTATTGAAATTTACAAGCTATTGAATTATGCTGTTTGTCTTTCATCAACGTTTCATATTTAATAACCGTCGCATAGCGAGCGGCGCATTTACATTTTTAAGGCGCTGTTTTCATGATACCGGTGGTTGCATTGGAGTGAACTCGCGCCGGTGTTTATTAGCCCCTGCAGGACAATTTTTGGTGGCATCGTGTAAACAAATCCATGCAGGGCTAAGAGAGATAATTAATCGGAGCGAACTCGCGTAGTACGAAAGTTTCCCAGGTATCATACATGATACCATGTAAACAGCCCCTAAGGCCCTTAAAGTACCAATTTGAATTTCATACTAAAGATGACTTTTTTTTTTTTGTCCAGTCATTATAGATATATTTTGTTTTTTGACAATCCCCCAGGTCCAACGCATGAAGCGAACATTATAAGTACAGCATTGAGCGGTCTTTTCTTTTCATATATTCAAACTAAGCCTAGCTCTAGATCTGTTAATTCTTGTCCTTTTCTGAGCAAAATTTCCCGCAGTTCTAGATTTCACTGGAAATATTATTTTAAAAAATCAATACTCGTACGTGACAGAAACATTTATAATTTTAGCGATGACATTTCTTGTACTGATTTTATATTATGATAAGGGAAATAAAAAGAGTTAATTTTGAGCGCGGTAATGAAATGTGAAAGGTGAATTAATCAACATGACACGAGCGTGGGACAAATAACACAAAAGAAAAAAATCTGCGGGGAATCAGAGTTTTTTCTGTGTCTGGTTGATTAATTCACCTTGATTTTATATATTATTCCCGATAAAGCGAAACAAAGCTAGGTATACATATAAGTCTAATAGGATCGATCCGACAAATAGGGTATAAAACTAAACAGAATAATCACAATTCAATGCCAGTGAGAAGGATATAATGTAGAATACACAAGCATCACACTGATCAAATTAATATTTACTTGAATTTACTGCATATCTTAGTCGACCGAAGAGTTGATCAATGGTTGCTAAATCGAGCGAGAGTACAGGAATCAAACTGAATCACAAACCGTATCTGAACAAACAAGACTTAATTCACCATTTTAATCATAAAAGTAATGGTTAAAGCATTTAATCAAGTAAATTAACAAAGAAAGACAAATTAACAAAGAAATCTCTTGTTAGGAATTAGGTTTCCGCTAAGCCTGAATGCCAGAAAATCTAGGCGGTTTTAAATAAAGACAAAGTGCCTTTTTAGTTTTAAAGAAAAAAATTAAAGATTTTTAAAAGGTATCCTAACTCTTCAAAAACAAAATTTATCGGC
>JANCMA020424521.1:0-11038 GCA_024336925.2 Zoanthus solanderi
AACAGACTCAACATCTTTTTCCTTGACGCTCTGAAACCTAAATCCTTCCTTCTCTTCAAGCAAGATTGAGCCCATTTTCTCTTCACTAGAACTACGTTGTAAATTCAAAGATTGTTCTTTAGCGATCAGGTTCGCTTTGATGGCAGTCAATTCTCCAGCTAAATTAATTTGCCAACGTCTGATGATCTTCCTATTACATGCTTTATTCTTATTACGTGCCATAAATCGATTGAGAATTTTCCATGTAGCATTGGTATTTCCTCTACAATTTGCAATCTCATTTCTTACATGGATCTTTTCAGCAAGCCTTATCTCGCGTTTCACTTCTTGTCGGAAGAATCGGTATCCATTCCAGCAAAATTTGTCATTAGTTTTGATGGCCTTCTTGTGCCAAAAATCCCTCGTTTTCATGAGTTGTTTAATTTCTAGTGTTACATAGGGATTAGGGCGAGATTTAATCTTGATGCGTTTAATAGGAGCATGTCGGTTCAACACATCTAAGAATAAGGAGTTAAATGCTTCTACTTGAAAATCGATATCATAAAAAAAGTCAACCATGTGCCAGGGAACAAAGGAAAGTTTTTCGAGAAACCTCTCCACGTTATATCTGGAGTAACTCCTTACAGTGACATACTTAGGTTCGACTTTAGGAAGTTTGATATTCAATATCACTTCAACCAAGCTGTGATCACTTATTGACGACTCTAAGACTGAGCAATTATCCACCAAAGTGGAGTTGGTCATGACAACATCGATCAACGATCGGTTCGTCTCAGTAATCCGTGTCGGTGTCTTCACTAGTTGGATCAAATTAAAGGTAGAGCAAAAGTCAATTAGAGTTCGACTTTCGGCTGAATCAGAAAGGAGGTTACAGTTTAAGTCACCAAGTATTATAATATCATGTCCCAGTAGTAGCATATTTACAAGGCTTCGTGATAAACTGTCGCTAAAGGCCAATGTGGTATTTGGCGGTCGATAAACGGTACTTATGAGAAAAGATCTGCATTGTCGAACCTGGACTTTTATCCAAAGTTGTTGGAAGTTTTCGTCATTAATTACAGAGATATCTTTCAAAACGGTGGCTTTAAATGTATTTCTGATGTACACCCCAAGACCACCACTGAACTTACGTTGACCACGATCTTGACGTAAAAGTACATATCCAGGAATCTCTAGAGTTTGATCAAGGACCGTGGAGTCAAACCAAGTCTCTGATATCGTAAATATAGTCTTTTATTTTAAATTATTTACAATCTTTTTAAACGTCTGTAAACCATTATATTATGTAAATAGATATATTGAAGAGCCCTCATCCCTTATAAGTCTTTTGGTTTCTTAATGGCTTTTTTGCCTTTTTTAAGCCAAATATTAAAATTCTATATTATGTATATCTATGTTGTATATAAAGGTAAATAAATAAACGGAAACTGATAAATTTATTTGTAATCATTGTTTTACAGCGACAAACCTGCTGGGCGTTTAATTCTCTGATCAAGTTCACTAAATTAGTAAATCAGATGTATATTTGATGGAAAATACATTTTATCGACTCCTATCGTATATTGCAAATACTGTATCATGGTAAACACATAATGAGAGTAACTATACACCCATCTCATAATCCATCTATAAGAACTAATTTATAAAACCTGTAATTTAGCAAAGGGAATAAAATGTAGCAATTTTTACTTCCATCGAAAATAGACACATCAAATTAGATCGCAAGTTACATTCATTTGGTATATGAAAAAGATCGTGATCCATGATTGCATAAGATTGAACTCAAAAGCTCAAAGACTGAACTATTCGTATCTCGTCTCAAATTAAATAACCATAAATTTTCCAAGCAATAACATATATAATGTAGTGTTTGCAGTAGCTGAGCCAAACTCGCGGCAGCAACGATAATCGCTGATACTCCGTATATCTAAAAAACGTTGCCAAACGTTTTCAAATCACCAGCTGTTGACATTAATTTCGCTCTCTGTTTTTGCCACTAAAGTCCGGGAGCTAATTTTAGTATCTTCATGCTCGCTTGTGCTTTCGGATTTTTCGTCAATGCCAGCCAGCGGTTCGTCTTGGTGAACTTCAACTGCACCCTCGACAATTTCTATCGCATCGGAATATTTAGAATTCAAAAAACGAGACTTCTTGCTTGATTCTTCGCTTGTCTACATTCTTCACTGCTCGTTCTTCTTTAGTACATATACTGACGTGACAGCCATTAATTTCGTCAGCAGTTTCTTGTTGCTCAAATTTCGCAAAATCACCACCAAAAACACTTTGTTCTTTAACAACTTCAAAACGAAAGTTTGCAAATTTAAGTACCGTAGGTAAAAAAGCAATCCTTTCTACGCCGCAGAAAATGAAAAAAAAAAAATTTCATTTCATAGGCACTTCAAAAGAATTAAAATCTGAGCTATCTAAAACACACAAGTGCAAATGAATTCCATATTGAATGAGTAAAAGTTCCATTTCATGTAAATCATATACTCAAAAAAATAATAAAAGAATGACGGTAGAAGTGACAACGTAACACTTCGTGCATCCATTGTTGTCATAGAAACTTCTGTATTTGAATTGGCTTATTAGCTTTTTGTGTTTTTTTCATGTATATGATTAGTTTATGTAATCAAACCTTTAGAAGTTCATAATCGAATTAATTTGCTTGATTGTGTTTTAAAAAGAATCAAAATCTGGGCTTTTTAAAGGCATGAAAGTATTGTTTTCTCTTCTTTCATTCTATATATACACACCGAACGCATTTAATATACTTTCATGCCATTTCATTAATTCTATGCGTACCCAAATTTACGGTGTTCAACTTATCCATAGAGAAAATAATGCCTTGGGATCCCTGCAGTTACCTCATACATTACATTAACTGGCTGCGTTTCCAGCGTGGTTAGTTCTTGTAGTGTAGTGGTTAACACGTCGGACTAGTAAACCGAAGATGTGGGGTTCGAATTCCGCCAAAGGCTTAAAAATTGTTTTCTCTTCTTTCATTCTATATATACACACCGAACGCATTTAATATACTTTAAAAATATTTTTTAATGGGAACCTTGAGTAGGGCGCCATATTGCACTTTTATCGCGGGCTCAGAACAGTTGCTCCTGACGTCACAACGTGAAATCGAAAGCTCGCACTGTGTTTATTACCGGAAATTTTAGTGAAATTATAAAGTAGAGACATTATTTTATTTGCATTTATAAAGCTATACCTGCTTAAAAATCACCTTGACAAAATGTTTACAGATAGTCAAAAAGAATGGAACATAACATTTTAACGTTGAGACGTCATATCGTGACGATCTTATTAGACCGCGGGCGCAAGTATGGCGTTTTCTTTAGTCATGAGCTAGGAACTTTTTTTAAATTTATTTCTAAAGATAGGGACTGAGAAATCGGTATAAAACACATTTCTAAAATCTCAAACAGACTTAGTTTCAAATATCAAAAAATAATCTTCGAGTTTAGGTTCCCTTTAAATAGAACATTAAATAATAAAGATGTAAAATGTGTAAATTCAAGGAACTAAGAATTTATGTTTTTGTATTACTCGACATCTTCAATCTAAGAATACATTTTCTTTTCTTGTACAACCTTTTTTAGATATTTACACACCTCTTGGTTTATGTTAAATTTCTGTGTGCATGTTTGTGGATAATCCATGATTTTAAATGAAAATGAAAAAAAATAACTTTTTGTATTTGTTGACTATTATAGACAAAATAATCTGCAGTAAAATGTCCTACATGTGGCATATCAAACTGCTAAAATAGATCTTTGATGTTCACTAAAAATAGTAGTTATCAGTGAATATTGTTCAAGTATGTTATGCTAACACAGGAACATCTTACTTACATTATTACAAAACTTTTGTTTAGGTTTTAATTAATTCCCATATTTTGAGAGGACTTTTAGAATTATGCTTTTTTTCTCAAGTATTTTCACAGTTAGCTGCATAGATTAATTAATATGTAAAGTTCCATACCAATCGAAATAAAATTGATAAAATTAAAGAGGGGGTTGTATCCCCCTCTAGAAGACGAAGGGGGAGGGGGAAAGGGCATCAGAAGGAGAGGGTTAATCTATCTGTGCGATGCTAGACTTCATTTATATTCTATTCTTTGATATTTTAATGGTTGGCACCCAATCTGAATGTATGTACTATATTCTAAATGATAATTATGTACATTTTTATATACAAACTGCTGAGGCAGGTAAACTGTAAGACCAATTAGGTCTCAAAGACGTCAGTGATAAAATTACGAGTACTTTCCAAGTATAATTGTTCTTTTGGGATTCTCTATTTTGTTACTATTGACAAGTATACAAAGTTATTTTTACAGGGTGTTATCATAAAAAAAAAATCATTGTTATCAAAGTGTACAATCATCGAGAGTAATAACAGGTTTTGAAACAAAAATAGACTGAATTAAACATTGTTCTAAATACATCTCAATTTGTATTTTGTTTAGACATTGGAACACAGGATCGCGGCCCTGGAGCGAACAGAATGGACAGAAACTGCAAAGACGGAAATCATGAAAGTCCTAACTATAGAGTACACGAGTTCAGATGAGATTGTTATGTCTGAAGACGAGGAAAATGGGGCTGCATTTGTAAGCCGCTATGAAGTTAAGCGTCTGCCATGGGAAAGGTCACGGCTTATCTGTCTTATCTTATCTTATCTTCTTATCTTATCTTTATTCTGTTTCAAATACGGCTGAAAATTTGAAAATTGAAAATGCTCTAGAGCGGGCAAAAACCTGCCAAAAACGTAAAAAAGACCAGGGGTCGCCACACCTATTTAAGTGATCGAATTGCAATGCATCTACCACTCGATGAACAAGTGACGATGCCCAATCCACCTCGTGACTTATCTGCCAAGACAGCGAAACGAGAAATAGTAAAACATGAAGCTCCTCCAGAAATTCCTGAACAACAAGAGCAGCCACAGAATGTGAATGAAGAAATACTGATGGAATTTCCTCCTGTGAAAATTTACAGTATGGGTGAGGTGTACGATATGCTAAACGATATCTTCACACCAAAGACAATTTATTGCCCTTTTCACGTCTATCTGCGATCACAAAATGTCAGCGAAAGGATTTTGTTAGGTTAAATGCCCCGTCAAGCCTTGTCCCTTCTATTGTGCAGAAGGGGATGGAGATGATCGGTGAAAATCACTGACGTCACAACTGCTCAATGACTATAAGATGCAACGTACAGAAGATATGACATTTAATGTGCCTTGGGTATGCTATTGTGAAGGGGAAAGTTACCGAGATTTGCGCCTTGGTCGAAGCAAGTCTGCTAAAAACCCTGGACGTTTCTACATAACGTGCAAACGTTCTAATTTCTGTAGATTGTTTGCATGATTTGATTGTCCATGGAACAATAGACAGTTCTATGTTTGGACCGGCGAGTACAGAGAAAACTTCTACCCAGAGCAAAGGGAGTACTGCTTTGAGCCCAGACCTAAAACCTATAGCTGTTCAAGGCACACCCCCTACTACAACAGACAAAGAAATTGTGGATCTTACGTACGATGAAAATACTTAGGACACGATGTCACATTATTAAAATGCAAACATTGAACTTTGACTTAGCAATTTTTTAATTAAATTTTCAATTGAACATAACTGAATAAATGGTTGTGCTTTCACTTTTGTTTTCTTACTTGTTCTTATCTTATGTTAGTAATTGGGGTCTAATCCTCTACGTCTAATTTTAATTTTTCCTTAATAATTTCCTTATTTGGGCATCATGACAGCTACCTAGCACGTTTTATTTTGGCTGTATGAAAGCGAGGCAAAAGTTGTATATTTTTGTCCTTGGTCCCAATCCTCTGCGCCTAATTTTAACCTTATTTCCTTATTTGGACATCATGACCTAATATGGTATAACGATGTCATTGTCCATGACTAACCCTTCCCCCCACACTTTTGATTGATACCCTAACTACCCCCCACACTTTCACTTGACACCCTAACCACCCCTCCCCTCACGTTTTATTTTGTCGTATGAAAGCGAGGTTATGAATAAATGAATAATTGGACGCGAAGAGGCCCATAATACTACTTACTCCCAGAAAAATATAAGTATTTTCAAATCTGCTCTATTATCATTTATATAATCATAAGAATACAAACTCAAGTTCTCAGAGGAAAAATAATATACAATTAAAGTTTCAATTGATTAACCAATTCATTTTCAGGCATATTTTGTTCTTAATTTTAAGCGAAACGGTTTGTAACCTGTAGTCTTTTCGTGGACTTCCTTCCCAGTAATTAATCTAAAAATTTAATCTAAGATCACTGTCGGAACCTTTAATAATTAGGTCCAATGACTTCAAAGATCTCCTTTTTTTCCCTTGTTTTTTTTTCTTATTCCACGAAAAAACCGAAGAATTGCAGTCGACTTTAGTAGCCCCCGCTTTCCACTGAATAAAATCCTATAATCAGCTTTCTCAAAATGCTTGGAGCGAACTATGTTTTTTTTATCTATATAAATGTTAAAAGAAAGGCAACTCGAGTGAGTGAAGCTTAAGCTTAAAGGCCGGTTTAAACGGATGCAACATTACCTAACACTGTTGGAAGCAACATGTTGGGAAATGTTGGTAGCACTAGTGTTTAAACGAAGACAATACCATGCGACATGTTAGATCGTTACCAGGACCCAAGTATTAGTATGTGATCGCTGGGCTCTCGGAACGAGAATTGCAATATCACGCAATCGTTTTTAATTTGTTTACAGTTACAAAAACATGGCGTTTTCTCAATTGTGGAAAAAACGAACATTTGTTGCAGCTGTAGTATTCATTGATTTAATGGCAGAAGATGAAGAGCAGAGACGAAAGAGATAAGGAGGGGAGACGAGAAGGATTTTTTTAACAACATTGTCCGCGAGCTAATGTTGGAAGACACGGTCGCATATTGTGAAATGATGAGAATGAGTTAATGATTTTGCAGGGTTTACCGCTGACCCGTTAGTACCATTGACTCTTCGAGAGAGACCTGGTGAGGAGTGAATGGATAGTCGGCCATATTGTTTCATGTGGATTTTGATCAGCACAAACATTTATACTTATTACCTGTTTAGAAGGGACTTGCTGTGAGTTTACTTTATCGTTTAGTTTCCTTTATTCTATGTTAACGTTGTAGTTCACATTTCTATTTGCTATTTCGCTTCGTAGTGTAATTCTTCATCGTTTGGATGAATAAAATATTTGAAAACGAGGAGCTTGCTTCATTTGCCATGATTATAAAGAATGCAAAGAGTAAAAATCTTATGGAAAACAAATTTTAAAGACGGTCTTGTTTAATATCAAGCTGAATTTTATCTCTGTTAAATAAAAATTATGATGAATAGAAAGTCGCAATATTAAACTATTTGTTTTGGTTTGTAAAGAACACAGTTTGAGTGACTTTTTGTTATGGACAAACAATTGATTTCAAATACTCTTCCAGAATACGTGTGTATGGCGTAATCAACAGTAGACTTTAATTGACAAGCTTGATTAAATGGCAAGAAACCAAACAAAGCAAAGCAAATAGAAACTCAAAAAAGTAAGTAATCCCTTCAGTTTCCTTTGTCATAAAGGCTAGATGAATGACAAGGAATTCGTAGTTTAAGATTGATGAGAAAAAATTTTTTTTAAATAAAATAAAATTTTACCTTAACTTATACTAAACTTGAATGTGAAAATTAATAATGAAAACGCTCCTCCAAAAATACATGTTTTCGGTAGCCGATATTTAAACAAATTAGCATTTAAATTAAAGCAATAACAAGTTCAAATAAAAGTGAACAGCATAAATACGAATTTAAAATGATAGGTTTACCAAAACTTGATAAGAAAACATTTTCAGTAGTTTTGCTTTTAGACCGCCGATTTTAAAGATAATTTTTTGAGAGCGAGAAAGTAGAATTTTATTCTCAGATTGTTCCTAATAAGTTTGCAAAATGTCGTTGCTAATGAACCCATTCAGTTGCAAATATAAACAAACCATGGTTAATTAAACTTAATGTATAAATTGAAGTTGATGGCACCTCACAATCTTTATTATTTAGGTTTGACGTAGTTTTACTTTTCACCATAAATACGATTGTTTCTAATTTTCTTTATTTCTCGACTTTTGATCAACGTAACACGGAAATCAATAACTTCAATCCGAGCTGGTTCTTAAAGCGTTCATAGTCAATTTTCCGACCTCGGATTACTTATTTGTTTCACGATGAATATTTTGTGACGTTACTCATTTTATTGCTATATTTTTAAAGCGAAATTCCAAAATTTACATTGTAATCGGTGCCTGCAAATGCTTACAAATCGCAGCACGATGGTTACTAAATGCCTTTAAGGTGTAGCAGAACTTTTTTGCGTTCTGTTAAACATAGCTAATATGGCCCTAATAAATATCATAAAAAAATAATTTAGTCGTACCTTCGGTGCCGTAACTTCCCTTTGTGCTAATGGTCTGAATATAAGTAACGTTAAACTGGGTCAGAAGACTAATCATTGCTTTCGTTTGGTGTTGGTCCGGTGGCACTGTACGGAAGAAGTAAGGGAATCTATTCTTGTTGCTGAGAAGGGCGCTAGTGGAACCATAACTCACTTGAGGAATTTTGAATAAACGCAGCAGACTGGCAACTTGCATTGACACTAAACTTGAGTATCCCCCGATAACGGCCGGAACACAAGTGGTGGTGTCTTCGCTTTTGCAGGTCTGTTGAGGCTTTTTCGATAGTTCTCTTGCAAAAGGACTTGTAGGAAGGAACTTTACAGCTTGATTTAAGGCCACCACATCGCTTGTGCAATAATCTAGAATTTTAAAGCCCAGTTTTACACCAGGCAAAATTGTTTTGTCTCTGTTAATTTGGTCAATCGCGTAAATCATTGCTTCTACTCGTTGTATCGAGGCTTGCTCTCGAATTCCACCGCAAGACCCTGGAGCGGAACTGTTGTATTTGTGCACTGGAAAAAGTCCTCCCAAGATTATATCGCCATCTTGGAAAATCTGGGTTTCTACAGTTGGAAATGTTTTTATAGCTTCCTCTAACGACTCCTTGAAAAGATAGAAAACGAAACATAGCATAATATACTTTTGGTAAATCATAGCAAATAATAGCTCTGTCCGTGGTTGTCCCTTACAGCGGTTGTCTTGTCATTTCTGACATTAAAGAAGGAAAAATTTAGCTTCTCAACTGAGTCCGGACATGATGCAACAAATGATTAAATTAAACAGGTGAGTTCCCAAAAACGTTTCTGAAATCATTAGTGCTTATTTGACAATCGTTCCGGCTTTAAGACAATGTTTTTATAGACAAGGTGCCGAAATCATTTTAATGCAACCCACGGAAAATATACCTCTTCTCTTTAAAAACAAATTAAGTTGATTTGCCATTAGAGACAGCAATACTAATTTAGCAATGTCCGGAAATGAAACAAGTTGGACTTTTCAGGAACAGTTCTCTACAAATCGATGGAAAGACATTAGCATTTTTGTTGATATCCTGGGCAAAAAAAAAAAAAAAATGACATGTTTGAGCCATTTTTGAGTTACCCTAAATGATTTTCAGATGTTTTATCTACTTCGCCTGTTAATGAAAATACGTTTTGTTTTACAACAATAAGAAATTAAAATTTCATCACGGTTACTAGTGTGTCTCAAAAAGCTCATGTCCCAGTCAATTGAAACCCCCACATACCCCTCCTCGGGCCAGGGTCGAAAATAGTGGGAGAGTGGAAGATATATTGAACAAAATTGTTGCCAAAGGGTGTGGAGTTATTGACAGCTTTTGAACAGAGAAAGATAAGGTTCATATTTTGATCAAGTAAATGGAAAGACAGACATTGAAGGCACACTCTTCTAGAGGGTTAAATTTCAGTTTATTTGTAATTTGTTTTTCAAATCATTGTATTTGAAAGATTGGAACAACTAAGTTTGGGTCTCAGACAATTCTAAAGAAGAATTGTAAAGAACAAGATTCTACAAAAGAATTCTTAAGCATAGAATTCTGAAAGAATTGTCATTTTTTGAAATGGTTTACTGGCTAGAAAATTTTGCCACGGTCCCTAGTCCCTGTATGAGGGTACCTTTGGGGCCATTTAGCTTTCTTGCTTAGCCTTCTTGGTTTATCAAATGTTTTATGTTCAGTTTTTACTTAAACTTATTGGATTTTAGCTTTTCGGCAGGGAGTTTGGCTTTTGGCAGTTTTCAATTTTTAACTTTTTCACTTTTACTATTTTTTGTTTAGATTTTAGCTTTTAGCAATTCGCTTTTAGTTTCTAGGTTTTAGCTTTTTGGTTTAGCAACTCTTTAAGGTTTGAGTTTGAACTTTCAGTTTTCAGCATTAAGTATTATTAATAAATTGAGGTTTCAGCATTAAGGACAGACCAATTTAATTTTTCTAAGCACGGACCCGACCGAACCTGTTTCACGAGAAATGGAAATAAAATAAAAACATTCCGACATTTTCAAGAAAAACAACAACATTAATATCAAAAACGTTCGAAGTTTTAATTTTAAAATTCTCTTAGCAAAGTTCAAAAACACGACAGCTTTTAACATATTTCTAAATGCGTAGAAAACATAACTTACATACCCTGGCAAACATTTGCAATTTAATAACTTCATACACGAAAAGCTTAATTTTATTTTGAAAAATAAACTCTATCTCAATCAATACTCGATTCCCGTAATAAATCTTAAAATAAGATGGTGGTGTAACGCAACTTTTAAACTGCAACTTCGGAGTTTTCTCCCAAACAATTTTCGAAATCACTATTTAAAACAACGACTCAGCTAAATTTGTATTGTTTATTTTCATTAACTTTAATTTCTTGATAAAACAAAAAATGACAAAAAGCTGGTCTGTTTGTGAGCTGTTTGACACATTTCGAGACACTGTCTTCGCATCGCTGCACATTGAACTCAGTTTTAATTTAGCTTACTAGTAATAGCTATTGCTAAGTGCCAACGAGCAAAACAAAAGCTCGAGGACGACAGAACTGAGTTCTGCAAGTA
>JANCMA020424629.1:0-11038 GCA_024336925.2 Zoanthus solanderi
TCCTTTGCATTTATACTTTACTTTTAATTTCACATCCTTTATAAAAGGGAAAAAATGCCCTGAAAACTACGTGGCAGCCGCACTCCTTCAAACTATATATGTGCTGTTACTAATGAATGAAATCTTTTCTATTTGGCTGAGCGATCGATCAAAGTGAAAAAGAAATAGAACACCTTTTTTTTTGAGAGAGAGAGAGAATAGGGGGGGGGGGGCTAATTAAAAATTTGAACCTCCAGATGAGTGGGGAGAAGGGCTTACTGTACTAGAGGGGGTCCTATTAGAGAGGAGGAGGTTTTTAGAGAGGTTAAGCGGTTTTGGTATTTATTTCTATGCATACATTTTTGATTTTGAGTCGAACTAGTAATCAAACCGTCATTGGCTTCGCTGGTATGTGGCTATTTTTGGTGATTTGCATTGTTTTTCGTAAACCAATGAAAATTGCTCTTCACACGGAACATTACATTCGAGAGTCGCTCGTCAAGCTGGCATGCGCAGTGGGGGACGAAGAATCGCGCGTGTGAAGATTTGAGAGATGCGCATGCGCAGAATCAACTATACGTGGCAGGACCGCAGACCCAAAAGACATGAGAGCAAACGGACGAGAAAAATATAACTGACAATGAATTTGTGACCCGTAATTTTATCGGGAAAACATATTTTTATTTTGTTTTAAGAATAGAAGAAAAAAATTTACCGCAATATTAAAGTTACTTAATCATGGTGTATCGCTTTAAAATTGTTTTAGTACTCGCATCTTTGTTACAAATTTTGTTATGTAAGTATTCAGTTTCTTACATGAGTTCGCAGCCAGGCTTTATTCCACTCAGTGAATGCCTTTTAAATATCTCTTCAGGTAAAGAAAGTGTGTCTGAAGAGATTAGAATTAGCGAAACGCCTAAGGTAAGTAAAATTTTGTTTTAAAAGAAACTTTAAATTGATTTTTTTTTGACATTTATTGAACACTACAATGCAGTACAGTAGTCACTTGAATGTTTTAATTATTGTCATTTTATAATAAGGTGAGAACAGATAGATAAAGTGTTGAACAACTGCTGAAAACATTTTTTTTGGAATATACAATAACATTTTGCTGGTAAATAAATTGCTGTCAATAAATTGAAGGTTATTCATTATCATATCTAAATCTGTGAAGATCTAGATAGGGTAAAATTTCCGTATTGGGGTGTACTATTGTTAAGTCATACGAACTAAACCTTACCCAGACCCTAACTTTTATAGTAAAATACGCGATGAAACTGCATGCATAAATAAGTACACCCCAGTACGGAAATTATCCCCTAGATAGCTTTACAGTTGTTCCGCAGTCTTCCTCACTTCCTAGTGTTAAATGTGTTTGCTTTTCAGTTTGTTTCTACACTATTTGTTTTGTAAAAAAGGGAAAAAAAACATTAGCATAGTTTGATAAATGAGTAAATTATTTTTATTTAATTATTTTTTATGTAAATATTACTAATTTTTCCTTAATACCACAATGCTTGTGGGGTGTTGCTATAAAGATGAACTCAAATATAGATACCACTAACGTGCTAGTAGCTAACTTTAAGCCACTATATTGGGCCTGATTGCTTGCAGCCATGGACAGCTTTTTAGTTCTTTTTAGGCGTCCTCAGCATGACATAGCTAGCAAACAGGCTCAGGTTCTATAAACAAACACTGATAAGTAATAATGGGAAAAGTGCAATGCTTGTGGGGTGTTGCTATATAAAAATGAACTCAAGTATAGAAAGCACAAACGTGCTAGTAGCTAAATGTAAGCCACTGTAGTGCCCAATATAGTGGTTTCAGGTTAGTTACTAGCATCCCACAAGTATTGCGGTTTTACCATTATTTATGTTCTTTTTGGGAACCTGAGCCTGTTTGCTAGCTATGCTGCACTGATGAGGCCTAAAAAGGACAAAATAGCTGTCCATGGCTGTTAGTAACCAGGCTCATTTTTTTATGGTAGTTTCAAGAGGTATTAGCCCACTACCAACATGGCCATAGTGCTCAATATAGTGGCTTCAAGTTAGATACTAGCACGTTTGTGCTATCTATACTTGAGTTTCCTTGATTTCTTATAATTTTAGGATCAGTTTTCAAATGAAAACAATGATTCACCAGAAAATAGTCAGCCTGCTACTTTGGAGACCACTCCTGAAAATAGTGAGGTACAACAAACAGGACAGATCACAGGTGATGAGTTAACAGAAAAAGGTATGAAAGAATTGCAAGTTGACTCCACTAGTGATGTAGTTGGAGCTGGAAAATTAAGTAAAAGTGAAGCAAACACTAAAGCTGATGACGCTAATAGCGTGAAAAATGTTGCTCATTCACCTGAAAGAACAGAAAAGCTTGTAAATGTTAATAAGCTGTTAAGAGAGAGATCTCAAAAGCGAAATGATGACACTAATTTTCCACCTGAGAGTTCTAAGAAGCAGATAAAAAGAAAAAAATCTGTTCAGACTAAGAAACTGAATAATAAAAAATTAAGACATAAACTTTCAAAGAAAAAATCGAAATTAAAGCATGATGATCAAGAAGTAATTGATAATTGGGACATAGGACCTGATGATTTTGGAGAAGATGGTGAGGACGATATGTCACCTCCTTACCGAGAGGATGATGAGGATAATGTTGATTATGATGATGATGATGGAACTTCACTTCATGATGAGAAAGCTGAGTATGACGACTTGGCAACAAAAGATAGAGACCTTGAAGAGGAAGACCCTAGTAATGACAACACACTTCATCATCCTGATGAATCACAGTCTGATGATATGGGTTCTGTTGGTGATGATGTAATGGGTCATGATGATTATTTAGATGAGGATGAAGATAAAGTTATCAGAATGCGAGAGGATTTACAAAGTGAGATCAAGAAATTACAAGGTGACAACAATACTAATTCTTAAGAAAATTAGTTTAATTTAATTTCAGGGCGTGAAAGTGTGCCTAATATAGGCACCAACTTGACTAAACTTTTTACTTTGGTGACCAAATCCTGAAAGTTAGTCACCACATTGGTGACTATAATGTTTCAAGTTTGTTTGCAAAATGCAGCACATGCATCTCTCACATCTTGATAGATACACTAGATGCCATCTTGGATTTAGGTGAGCTTGAATGTTCATCCTAGTGTCCTGACTTTGTGGTATGATCATTCTTCGCTTTGTTTTGGAACTTAGATCTATCTACATTAGAACAGATTATTTTTTTGTCTTTCAAAGTGGTGACCAACTTTTTGGAATTTTGAAACATTTAGGAGCCAAGTGGCTACCAGAAAAAAAAAGTTTTTTTCATGCCCTGAATTTATGCCTAATAATATTAAAGTGTAACAGGATTTTCTATAAGGTTTTAAGTAGCTGGAGTTTTTGTAAAAGTAGATAGTTATTGGTCTTTAGGACTGATGTGATTAACTCTGGAAGCAATGAAGTAGCCAGCAAAGCTTTTATTAATAGCTGTCTTCTAGCTCTTATATACAACCCTCTTTAAAAAAAACAACAAACTTTATTTAATGTCATTTGTGAAGAAGGAAGTAGTTGCACATTCTTCCTAGCCAGAGGCTAATGTTTAATCACTTGACAGCTCAGATTTTGGCCTGGAAGTTGAACTTGCAGAGGGAGGAAAACCAGAGTACCCAGAGAATAATCCTCAGAGTTAGATTGAGATCGACAAATCTCAGCCCACGTGTGGAACCTGTGAATCAATCCCTGGTTGTAGAGGAGGAAGGTGCAACTGGTGAACAATGACTGTGCTACCTGACTCTCTCATTGTACTGAAAGCAGAAATAATATTTCAGTCTTTCATATTACTTGGATCTGAACAGAAAAGATATCTTGGTATTAAATTATGTTCTTGTTTGTGTCTTGGAGACATAATCACCCAACTTTGTTTCCCAGTAGATTTCTTAACAGAAATGGGAAGATTAAGTGATAAAGATAGATTTAAGAGAAAGAAGAGTTAGCAAAGACCTGGCTAGAGATAGGTTAGTTTGGAAGTCAGTTTTCTGAAAACCGTCCAACGCATGCCAGCATATAAAATGGACGTAAAACCGAATATGATGATGATGAATGAGTGAGTTCTGAGTTTTGTGTTGCAGTATGTACAACACTTAAGTATACACAGGTTTTTCAATCTAAGCTTTGAAGCAGGATAGATAGAAGTCCTGGAGGAAATGGTGAAGGAGCATGAATGTATCAGCAAATTTTGGTGAAGTAGGTGATAAAATCCTCTTACTGAAAACCCTGATATAGAATTTATTTTCTGATTTATATTAGGTAGTTTTGTCTTTGGTAGAATAACTTTAGTTCACTGATTACAGAAGTCATTACTTTGTCATGAGGCTTTAATATGTTAACATATAAAATACTGCAGAAAATTTACAAGTTAGAGTAACTAAATAAACTACATTTCTCCGTGTTACTCACCTTAATAAGCACTAGCGCTTCTTCGATCTCTTGAAAATCTACGGCGCTCTCCTAAAAATTGATTTATGTACGATTATTCAATTTTTACCACCAATTTTTGATATGAAAAACTTTGAACGGAAATCTCTTACTGAGTCAAGCATGCATGAAAAGTTTCCAGCAAACATCAACGATTAAAAATCAATCGTGATCATAGGCCACTCTTGGTGACGAAAAAATTCTAATGCTCCTATCACGGTACGATAGTACGTGTTTTCAAATTGACCACGGCAAAACAAGATAAAGATTGCAACAATTTGCAGCAATAAAACATACTTTTCTATGGGTTTACCAGCATAATAAACCACGCGGAATGTTGGGAGAACAGAAGAAAGCTGTACTGTAAATCCCGAGCCGAAAAAAGATTTTGTTGCTTTTATGAATTTAAAATAGATACTGAACTAATGCGAACGAAATTGCTTCACTTTCTAGCTGCAGTTTACTGGCACAAAAAAATCAGTTATTTGACTAATCACAGTGCGCGTAATGTTTTGATTATTTGATAATAGTGCATATTTTGCCTCAAACTATTACTATTCCTAAAGTGTGAAGCAACTCAGCAAAAGAATTTATTTTGATTCCTAAGTCATTTGAAATTTCAGAGATTTCACCAAACAATGGGCACTGGCGATAGTCGCGAATGAGCAGGACAGAGCAGTTTGCAACAGAAAGCATTTTTGGTAATGTATAGCATTCATTAAAATCTTTTGAATGGCTCACTTCTGTTCCTTCGCTTTGGATTTGTGACTAATGCCAGGAGTTAGTTTTGGGTTGCATGAACCATAATCGCAGAAAACTTTCAATCTTCAAAGCACCAGAATTAAAAGAAGATTCAATCAAAAATCGAAGCTTTTTTGCTGAAATGTATCAGATTATACGAGAAATAGTTTAATAAATAAAGTAACATTGTTAGTTGCACTTGTGCCAAAATCCAAAAATGGTGAAGTATTATAAGTACAACCCGGCCATATCACATAGAAAATGAACAACCAAATAAATTTTATTTCACTGATTGTCTCACAATTCTTATCAATGGAACGACTACGGATTGGTAAATTGTTTCTGGAGTGTAGCTTCCACGTCACCTTTGATGGGGAAAGTAGAGTTGGGAACTGTGTAATTAAGTTAATTCTGTTAAGGGAGATGAAATACTTCATAGATAGGCTGATAAACTGTATAACAGAATTGGATTCTTGAAGGAAATGTCAGTGTTGTGTATTTTTGACTGCGTCTCGGGTTTTCACTGATCTGCCCTCAAAGTCTCCCAAACTGTTGCCTCGATTTCACCAGGCAATGAAAGCACATGAAATTGTTTTATTTTTTAAGTGAAACCAAACAAGCAGGTAGACACAAAATACCTTCAAAACATATTATATTTGTCTGAATATTATTGGTTGGCTGGCAACGGCGGGGAAGTTTATTCAATGCCTTTTAAATAATTGCCAAATGAGACTCTGATAATGATTTATTTCATTCATACAAACCTTAGTAAAAAACTTCATCTTTTCAGTTAAATCGTCATGCTGTTCTTTTAGGGTAAAGTATTGCACTCGTAACTGGCGTAGTTCGTCTTGTTGCTTTTCTGATGTTTCTATAAAAACAAAACGATCTCATGAGATTAAACAGATGCTAAAGACAATAGGATGTTCAATATTAGTTCTATATCTGTATTAGTAATCCAAGGTAGTGCGTCAACGAGCTTGCATTAAGTTTACTGTATTTTTTATACAACTGTTTCTCATTTCCGAAAAAAAAATTATGTTTACAATATAAATCAACTCAATTTTTTTTTTGATACCCCTATTAACCAAATACATAATATAACGAATCTTTTTTTAAAAAAAAAACTCTTTTCCGGCTATTGTCATTGAAAATGTGGTCAAACGCTATCTTGACAAAAATAAATAGGATAAACATTCTTCTGGTTCCAACTCAAACGATGTCATTGAATTAAGAGATGTCCGTTATTTTAAGCTTCCTTTAGTTGGCAGTTTTCTAAAGTTACTCAGTCTAAAATAAACTACTTATGTAAACATTTTTGTGAAGATTTAAACATTAAACTCATTTTCACTTCTTTTAAAATAAAAAAACTTTTTTCAAAACAAGAACGCTATTCCTATGTCTTTCAAATCCTCTGTTGTTTATAAATTTACCTGTGCGGGATGTGGATCCCGGTACGTGGGCGAGACCTCTCGTCATTTAGCATCTGATAAAAACTCTCATATTTTTAAGCATTTAAGTAAAAATTCTAACTGCAAAAATAACGCTTCTCCAGACTGTTTTAAACTTATCGATTCGAAAAAACTGTAAAACAAAGTAACAAGCAAACTACTCCTTTGTTTTAAAACTTTTCAATCTGGAAAGCCTTTAATGCAAATAAGAAATACCTCTCTCTGCTGTAAGTCTGTCAAGGATATCATTTTTCTCCTTCAAATCAGATGACATTGTTGCCCGTAACTGTTCAAGTTCAACCTATAAGAAGAGGATATAACGAAAAAAAGCAAAGATTGAATTCTCTTTCTAAGATTACAAGTTAAAACTTCACAAAACCTTCACCCACCCCAATCCACATTAGGATTGACATCATCAAATGATCTTCTTAGAAACGCATGCCATTTATGAACCTACAAGAATCATCGACAATAACAATTGTTCGCCCTAAAGTGCCATTGATGGACCATTAAATCTGACCTGCTCCTTAAGCTGTGGTTTTATGGCCCAGTTGGTAAGAGTGCAACACCGTGGTAACACTGAGGTCATGATTTTGAATCCCATTGACATTTCCATTCATAATTTTTTTAATATATATTTTTTTTCAATTTTTTAAAATTTTTTAACAGTGACTTATGAGCAGTGCAACCAGACCGCTGAATTGTATTTAAAACTTCTTTTATTCTCCGACCCATTTCGCCTCTATGAAGGCTTCATCAGGGAGTAACAAAAATATAAAACAAAGTACAGCATTTATAGTCACATCCACGTTTGGGACGTGTTTGAATAAACTTCCTGTCTAATTTAACTGAAAATGACTTCCTTTTTAAATTATGCTGTGAAAGGCGTATAAAGAAACGCCAACTACGTTATTAAAATTTTAAATAAGTTTAATTTGGGGGCTACATGGTAGCCCCTATATAAACTAAACTAATTTTTAAAAAAATTACAAAATTGCTTTAAAAACTGCTAATAAACTCTGTAAATAATCGCGACCATCACTCATAATAATCAATTTAAACCTCAGGCTGGCACTGTTGGACCCACTTAAAATTACCTGCTCTCCCAACTAGGGCTTTGTAGCTCTGGGCCAAATTGTTCAAAATCCGAATAGCACTAACCCAGGATTAACTTCATCACCCACGCTTTTGTTTCCAACCTTATACAGAGACAGATTTAAACTGTAACTTTGTGATTAACAGCTTTTTTCCTAGAATAAACTGAAGAGTATTTATTAAAACTGTAATCATTTTCTTTGAGAAGAAATTGCTGCTTGAATCTTTGCTTAAACCAGGGTTAAAATTAACCAGCCTTTGAACAACTCAGCCTTGTTCGTTAGAGCGCTCCATCAGTATCGCAGAGATATTGGGTTCGAATCCTGTTATAGCCAGAAAGATTTTTTTCATACTTGTCTTTTGCAATTGTTAATGTTGTGTGAATATCGCGACGAGCATGAGATATCTGGATTACAGTTGCTCTGATGAAGAACAAACGCTTGAAACGTCAACTCCTTAAATTATTTACGGTGATGATCATAAACATTTCAGCCTTGAGTTGTCTCCTAAATGAGATCGACAAATTTCAGCCAAGGTGCAAAGTGGAATATTTAAAACAAGGTCCCTAGAGATAAGAATTGTAAACGATTACTGTTCTCATTTTTCTTAACTGTTTATTCGTTTGTTACAAGAAAAATCTACATTCCTTTTCATAACATTCAGGCTCACTCTTTTTTTAAGAGTTTTAGTACGGAATTGGGCGGGCGTGGTTGGCGCAGTTGGTAAGATCTCTGCCTTCCGACTACAAGGTCCCCGGTTCGATCCCCGACTTTGCCGAGATTTGAATCTTTGTGTGACCTTCTTTTCTGCCTAAGCTAACTCAGCTTTCCATCCTTCCAGGGTAGGTAAATGAGTACCAGCGTCCGCTGGGAGCTAACCTGCGATGGATTAGTGTCCCATCCAGGGGGAGTCAAAGACTCTCATCTGCTTAACACTAAAGAAATCGGAGATAAGCGCCGGCTCCATGGGCCACTAGGCTCATAAAGGATTTAGCTTAGCTTTAGTTTAGTACGGGCTTAGTCCCTCTGACCCGCGAGGCCATAGTACCCTATTTAGTGGCTGTGTCATTACAAGCACACAAGTGCAACACAGTTATATTCAAAATTATAGCCACATCCCACAAGCGTAACGCTTCTACGTTCCTTTTAATATTCCCTTTCAGTGTTCATGAAAAAGAATACAAACCTCCAACTGCCTTTGTTTAGCTCGATGTTGTCTTTCTCTTTCACCATCAAACGCACTGTCAAAAGAAAACATTTTAAGTTCAGTGATGTTAAATACATCTTCATCCCTCACATACACCTCAAAAACTGACGGTTAGTCTAGTAGAACCCTGGTGTAAATGACGATATACTAAAGAGTCAAAGGAATATAAAAAAGGACGCTCCTTCGAAAGTTAAAGGAAGTAAAATAGACAAAAACGTGAAGGCGTGCAGTTGAAAAAGTCAATCCAGATACTAGGACAAAAGTGAGGATCTTGAATACAGAAACCGAAACAAAGGGAGGTCAAGTCTGACGCAAGTTTAACAACAACTAATTGTACTGATGTGACTACTATTGTGTGACAGTAATGGAGAGTAAGACAAGGTATCAGGGTAACACAATGATGGTCAAATCTGAAAATGGAGAAGAGAATGTAATAAATGGTGATAGTATACTCACGAGCTGATGTTGAGAAATGTGTTAGCAAATTCCAAGCAATCATCAATTATATTCAATACACAATGTGGAAATGAACCGAAAATAAGAGTGAGCTAGCAATGTAGTAAAAAATCGTTTTTTTAAAAAAAAAATCACGGATTCGAATACTTTTAAAGCTGAAAAGCTTTTTTTTTCAGTGTTCCCTTTGGCAAATGCTTAAACTTCGAACCTAACAGCAACGATCTTTTTTAATTGCTGTTTTAAATACGGTTTAAACTCAGTCTTAATAATTGTAAAAGATTGTAATCATAATGATGATGATGATGATGGTGGTGGTGATGATGGTGATGGTGATGATGATGATGATGGTGGTGATGATGATGGTGATGGTGGTGATGATGGTGATGATGATGGTGGTGATGATGATGACGACTTTATTTATGTGTCAAGTCATTTCTAGCTGACCAAAGGCCTACTAATTAGGGACACCATCTTAAAAACTCTAAGGTGGACAGAGACCTTTTCCATGACACACAGAAACACATAAACACAAAAGTCTCAAGAGCCTACGGTTTAACGTCCTTATCCGAGAAGACGCAAAAGTCTAACCATTTTTAGTAATAAGAACAAAGGTAGCACCTTCTTAATAATTTTAAGACCCTAATTGTTGGTCCGGCCAGGAATTGAACCCAAGCCTCCCGCATATAGCCTGGCACCTTACCAACTAGGCTAACCATGCATATATTTATGTGCACAACATGATGTGAACTCCAATGTATTATCACCATACACAAAGTAAATAGAATTGTGGAGTTGACTGAATGATAATTTTGTAATACGATATAGTGCGAGAAAGATACAGTCCACTTGGGCTGATTGTTTACGGACTATTTTAGGGCAGAGACAGTTGAGCGTTGAAATAATAACATTATGCAACTGAAAACATTTGGTTGTTAAACAGCTTGACACTGGCAGCAAACAACTGTATCGAAGGTTCAACTCATAAAGAATAAATACAATACAAAAGCGTGAAAAATTACTTTAATTTGTTTACCTGTTCACAAGCTTTTCATTTGCTTCTTTGAGAATCTCATTATCTGCCTTAAGATCGCTAATGAGCTGCAGTTGCTGTTGAAAAGTTTTAAAAACGTAAATCAAGTAAAGTTAATTAAGAAGAACTAATCAAGTAAGATTCTAGATACAATACTGATTTAGAATGGAATATTAACTAATTCTAATAACATACAATTTAGCCGATATGAAAATAATAATAAACAATATTAAGAAAACATGTGCTAATCGGATGGCGTTATTTTCAAACAAGAATTTAATACTAGTTTAGTGGTGGGAATTAGCGGCAGCATTCAGGAAAGTCTAACAAAGGATGTAAGAGTGACCTTAGACCGCCATCTGGTTAGCCTAGTTGGTAAGGTGCCAGTCTACCATGCGAGAAGCTCGGGTTCTATTTCCAGCAGGACCAAAACTCAGGGTATTATAATAATTGAGAAGGTGCTGCCTTTGGTATAACATCAACAATGGTTAGATCTTCGTGTCTTCTCGGATAAGGACGTTAAACCATAGGTTTAGTCTCCCGACCCTCTATCGGGGGACTTAAAAGAACCCATGCACATCTATCGTAAAGAGTAGGGTGGTGATCCCGAT
>JANCMA020424733.1:0-11038 GCA_024336925.2 Zoanthus solanderi
AGATAAACCAAAATGGTGACATCCCAGTAGAAGGATCCTCAATGGATACAGTTGTCTCCTCGTTACAATTGATAAAAAGTGTATAAAAAAAGGTTAAAAAAGCGGAAGATCAAACTTCTCACAGGTCCAAATTTAATAAAACGTTTTTGCCAGTTCAGTCTTCTTCAATTTAATATATTAAAAAGGTTAAAAAGTAAAAAAGTCAAAAGTCTAAAATCAAGTACATAAGCAACTTACTCGATTTTAGATTTTTAACTTTTTAACTTTTCATACTTTTTTAAACACTTTCAGGGTTCAAACTAGCCATCGGCTTCTGGCGATAGCTTACAAATTTTAGACCTTGCCAGCAATTTTCATCTCCACAACACATAGTTCAAGATAAACTAGACTATCCGGAACTTTCGCCCAAAGCATTGCTAGGTGGATTATCCTAATTTAATCAACAACTAAATGTAAAGACAAATTTGAATGCCTTGTTGAGGAAAAGCTTTTGATTAGAACACTCAAGCCAGCACTTAATGTACAAAGTGACTCCATTCGTGCAAAAGTGTTCATTTGAACCATTGTTTGCTATACAAATCTAGAAACTTGAACTTTATAGCATTGCATTAATTATTTCACTTAGTCTTGTCTTGACAATGGTGTCAAGGAGATGCCGAAATGTCGACTTAGAATTTTAGAATTAATTTTTTTACTACACTTTGCTAAAGTAAAGCTTTACTTATCAAATATTCTAAAAACTAAATTAATGTAGATTTTAGAGCAATTTCAATTGCTGATCAATATTTTGAAAAAACTGTTACAAAAGGGGCTAGCAAAGTAAAATCTAAAGTAGGGTACTTTGATAGTAGGCTCTGAACAGTTGCCTCTGACATGACAACATCAATACAAAAATTTACACTCTGTTTATCACTAGAATTTTTAGGGAAATTATCAAATAGACCTTATTTCATTTGTATAAAGTTATATCTGTTTAAAAATCAGCTTCCCAAAATGCTGAAGGTTTGTTTAAAAGAATTGAACATGGCATTTTGATGTTGTGATATCAGGATGTAACAACTATATTAGTTTGCGGGCACGACTACGGCGTCTCTCTTAGTCATGAGTTAGTACATTTTTTTTATTTATTTCTAAAGACACGGAGGGAGGAATTGGTACAAAAACACATTTCTAAATTCCCCAACAGATGTTGTTTAAAATAAATTGCATACACAACCAAGACAACCATTCATAACAAATTAAATTATTATTAATAATTTATTATTATCATAAAACAACCAGTAAGTCAAGTCACACCTGTGGGTCTCACTGTCACTGCTATTGACCGGGGACAAATTAGTAAATTTCGTACCTTAATTAGAGAAAAACTCACCAGTTCTAATTCTTGATACTCGGTTAATGCTTTCGCAGTACTGAAATCAGTTTCTGAAGTATTTATCTTTTCATTCTTTTCACTTTTCATCGGGATCATTTCCTATGTAAATGAGAACAAAATCTTGTTACAACCTTAGAGGCATAACTAGTGAAAAATGAAGCATTATGATGGACTAATAAATCTATAAGCAACATTTTGGTCTTTCTTGTTTGTAGGAGAACCGGTCATATTGTTGTGAAAGATATCACACAAGTGTAATATATAATGGCCTGGTGAGTTTAATGCAACTTCTTTTTGGGAAGAAACTGTTACGTTAAATCCTTGAAACAGACTTCATAAAAAGACTTTGAGTTATCTAATTTTGCAGAGAACAAGCTAAAAACTGCAAACAGATAATTCAGATGCATACCTGTATTTCTCGTTCTTTAAAAACATATGCGCAGTCAAATCAAGAACAATAGTGGCCGAGTATTTTGAAGTCGCTCCGAATTAAGAATATTAAACAAATAGAATGCTCAGTCTGTGAACAAGAAGACTTAGGTACCCAATACTAAACAAAATTAATGGCATCAGTGCAAATTAAAATCCCTGGGGGTGAAGGGAAGACTTTCACGTTACTGAATTTTTAAATTTTTAAAAAAAAAATTTTGGCTCTAATCTGCACCAGAAGAAGTGAACAAAACACTTTAAAGCATGTTAGTGATTTCTATATATTTGTGATTTTCCTCAGGCTCGGGGAATAAATAAATTTCCATATTGGGGCGTACTTAATTATGCAGACAGTTTATACATAAAAATCTCACCTATTTTCTAATATATAGCTAATCCTAACCCTAACCCAACAGGACCCAGTACACCCCAGTACGGAAATTATCTTGAATATTTTATATAGTAAAAATCAATGGTAGGTTCCAGCAATTCTACTTTTTTGCAAAGTTCTGAATTCAGAAAACACAAAAAATCCAAAATACAGTTTTTCACTTTTTTGAACTACCAGAAAACGCAAAATAACTTGAGTTTTTTCAGATTTTCTAAATGTGCAGTAAATCTCAAAAGAAGTAGTATATGATTGTTTTTCAAAAGTGCAAGGGTATTTCAAGTTTGTCTAATTTAAGCAGTCACGTTGATTTTCTTGAGTTTTTTTCAAATTTGCCCTAATCGCAAAAAAGTCAAATTCAGAAATCTCTTAAGTTTTTTCAGGTTTTCGCATTTTTAAGAAAAGTCGAAAAAAGACAAGTTATTTCTTAATTTCCCCACCTTAAAGATATTTGATTGATTGACAGCTGTCAAGCTTTGACATGCTTCAACTTGTTCGACAGCAGCTGATGGAATTCTTCGAAGTCAACATAGAAACTATAAGAAAGGAACTGAAAGCCAATGAAACTTATAAAGAAATTAGCAATCTTTTCAAGACATACTTCCCAGAAGTGCGAAGAGGGTTTTCTGAGTGAAATGTGCTCCTTTTTTGTGGAATTCTGTGGCCAGTGGCAGTTCTCGATACAGGGTTAGAAGCCGTCACAGGCTCGCCGTTAACTAAGTAAGTTTTTTCTTGATCGACTACTTTGAAAGATCTAAGAGAAAACTTATTTGAAATGCTCAATGACAAAATGCAAATTAACCTATCATCTCTTTCTCAAGAAAATCAATCTTTCACTATTATATATCCGGACTCTTCAGAATGTTACCAAGACATTGCTTTGTTTATTTATTCTTGCATCAGAGTAAGATCATCTCTTGTTATATGTTTATATTCTTAGACAATTTTTAAGTCTATCACTATTGTTAGAGTAAATTGCATCATATTCTTGTAATTTTAAAAATGCTTTAACAATACTAAAAGTCATGTCAATAATTAACAATTAGACCTCGAGGACGAATGGACTACGATGCAATAGCCCATGAGGCCGTAGGCTGAATGGGCTATTTAAATTCGTTGTCCATGAGGCCAAGAGATCTTATTGTTTTAGTATAAACCTACTAATCAGTCAAAAACGATGTACAAATTAAAATATCGCTGAAATCCTCTGATATTACGGGGCTCATTACTATTTTGATCCGCCATCTTTTTTCTACTAGTAGGCTATCACAAATAGACCTTTAGTAGAGTAGCCAATCAGAATGCAGGATACATGTTAGACCATTAGTAGGTTTACACTAAAGCTTATTATTATGTTATGTTATGAATGAGCCCATGCTGTTGGGTAGAACGATTTCACCCTTGTCTGAGTGAATGTATTATTTTACCCTGAGAGGATCGAGCTTAAAAATCATTGCCAAATTTGCGACATTTAAAGTTGATGATTTTATCTTTAGGACCTTTTCGGACATTCTGGTTTTTACATTGTTCACCATTTTCAAATGGACTGACAGCTGGTCAAGAAACAGATTCAAATCGTGCCATTCACTGACAGCTGTCAATCAACCAAAAATCTTTAAGGTGCATGGGGAAATTAAGAAATATCTTGATTTTTTTCGACTTTTCTGAAAAATGCAAAAACCTGAAAAAACTCAAGAAAATCGACGTGACTGCTTAAATGAAACAAACTTGAAAATATCCTTGCACTTTTGAAAAAAAAGTGCTACTTTTTTGAGATTTACTGCACAACTAGAAAATCCGAAAAAAATCGAGTTATTTTACGTTTTCTGGTGGTTCAAAAAAGTGAAAAGCTGAATTTTGGGCTTTTTGTGTTTTCTGAGTTTAGAATTTTGCAAGAAAGTAGAATTGCCGGAACCTACCACTGATTAGTAAATATATTGAAAATAAAACTAAAAAGTCACAAGGTAAAGAAAAATTCGGGAAGCAGACGGGAAGTACATACCTTTAATATTTTCCCCGGAGGAAGCTCGATTCGTCTTTTACACTCATCATATATTCTCCGTAACTTCAAAAATAATTGCTTCAATGCATCTAGAGTGTCCTTTACCTCTTTTGAGTGCGAATAATCTTCAAGTTTGACTCTTTCTTTGTTAAGTTTCACTGTCTGTAGCTGGGAAAATAGCACTGTGGCTTTCTGTATAATTGCTTGAACAGTCTGTTGGCCTTGCGAAGCAATTGAGATTTCAGATTCCATATATGGTGGCCTAGTTCTGTCAGCTTTTTGCTGCAAACTCGAATCCAAGAGTGCGACCGAAAGATTCATTGGCAAGTCTGAAGTCTGTCCCAAACTCCATTTATTCACCTCCATGTTTGAACAGGCGGTCATAGAAGACAGCGGCGTTGCAAAACAAATCCTAACAAGCGTAGAGACTGTATCTGAATTTTAAAAATTTTCCGTTGTTACATTTGTTTTGTTCTAAGACCATCGAGGCATAGCTCCGATCCAACGTATAGTAAAGCATTCGTTTGCGCTGAACTCACAACAAAGTTCGATTTGCATGCACACTTTACGGTATTTGGAAGCTTTATGGTATCGGAAGCACCTGCCCAACTGCTCGTTTTTGTGTGTTTCTGGCCCTTGACTTGTGCCAATTCCAATAAATATATATGCTTGTTAAAACAGGATCGTGAAACCAACGGTATGCCCTGATCTGTTTTTCCAAAGAAGCTAGCACATAGCTGTGCAAACTCTTATGAAGCTCGCTTATTTGTCTTAAAACAGTTTAAAAAATAATTGTTTTTTATATCGTGAAACTTATATACATCCCCACTGCATGCAACCTTTTGCGTAAAGCCAAAGGTTTCATTCGTTCGTTTAATTCATTCAATCATTCTTTTTTGTTAAAAATTTGCGAAAAAAACAATTTGCAAAAAACACAAGATCATCAGAACTAAAGCTCCAATGATCATATAAACATGGTTCATTTTGGTTAACTATAACCTGGGTTCTCCCTGAACTGAAAGTCCGCCATTTTTTTCGGTAGTGAATCAAAGATGGCTTGGGACGAGGCTTTACAACATCTAGCATGCTTAGCGTTGATATATCTAACAGAAATTGATGTTTTCTTTTCAAATTTGATTTTTATTAGATAAATCAATTGAAAGTTGTTCAAAAGTTGCCCCGAAATCCAAAAGTTGCTGGAAGTTGCTAGAATCGAAAAAAGTTTCTCCAAACGCCAAAAGTTGCTCAAAAGTTGCCGAGCACAATGTATTCAAGATTACTTTCTAGCTTTCCAGGTCTCTACGAGTATTTTTGATTTGTTTCTTAAATAATTCACTATGGTAGTAAATTCTATAACCACTTTTTTTACTTCCCCTCTCGTTTCTCTCTCTTTCTCTCTCTCTCACAGTCAGATGCGTTTTTTGACTTTCAATTTGTTTTAATCAGTGTTATATTTCAATCCGGTTACTATATACTGATCATTTAGCCTTTTGTACTGTCTTTTCATCTTCTTAGCAAGCTTGCTATATTCTAAAGGTTAAAGAAATTAAAACGGGCTATTTAAAGAAAAAAATTCAGATATTTTAAGAAGTGAACAAATATTGACAGATCGTCTTTTTTATATCAAGTTATTGAAAAAGTTTTGTGCGTGGTCAGTGACAACAATTTATGTCAGCTGCACGTGGTTGTATTCGCCTGATTGGTCGGTTTTGTTTCTCAGAGGGGGTCACCGCAATGCCACAATTAACGACCGCTACAGAGGTCATATAAACAACGAAGTCTCGCGATTTTCAATCATAGCCGTTTCTGTTAAAAATTTGGACTAATCCTTCTTCAGAATTTGGAAAAGGCGCTTCTTAATTTGTATGTCTTCATATTTCTTCTCTGAAAATGAAAATTTAAGGCTTTTTTTTTGCAAATTGAAAAAAACATGTCATCAGCAGAGATGAGAAACATTTCATTCAAAAGGGTAATTATTAGTTAATTTATTTGACTCTGCAGCGCAGTTAAGATCAAATTTCTTTTAATAAACCCTAAACAATAATAAAGTATTGTGATTGGCTTACTAACAAAGTCCTTAGGAAAAGGTGGAGCTGCGGAGAGTATGATTGGCAGAACCTTTGTTTTCTAAGTACCAGAGTTAAACCGAAATAAATTTGAGTGTCTAATGTTTGTACTAAAACATTCTCCAGTGCATTTTAAACCTCTTTTGTGCAATTACATTAGTCGATCAGAAATGCTGTGGATAAAAGTATTTTTTCTTTTCTGCCTTGTACAAGCTACGCACTCAAAGAAATTTCGAAGTGTTAATCATCGCGATTCCATCGTTCGTGACGGC
This sequence comes from Zoanthus solanderi, assembly GCA_024336925.2. Taxonomy (NCBI): domain Eukaryota; kingdom Metazoa; phylum Cnidaria; class Anthozoa; order Zoantharia; family Zoanthidae; genus Zoanthus; species Zoanthus solanderi. Next base: position 6,533 of record JANCMA020424733.1, read on the forward strand.
AATCACTCCAAAGCTTTTCAACGTGAGATTCTTAATTTGATGGGGCTTCCCAAAAGACCACGACCACCACTACATATCCGGCTATATGGTAAAAAATTATCAGCTCCGCGATTTATGTTAGACTTGTACAAGAGTCTCTCAAAGAACGACAGTGAACAACAAGGATTTTGCTGTAATGGAACTCTGACAGACCAGCGAGCTGCAGGAGCTGACACTATCATGAGCTTTCCAAATCACAGTAAGTGAACTTTCGTGTTGGATTTCACTATCACTGCAACTCATTCGTGTAGTCTGAGACCGGTTGATGACAAATACCATAGATAATAGGCAATTTTAACTTTATCTCAGAGTGCTTGTGTATTTTTCGATTTAAAAAACAGATACAGCAAGAATGGGTCATCTTAAAACTGACATGTTCAGTTTGAGAAGCACCTTAAAATACTTGCATTCCACTAAAAGACTCAGCTAAAAACTTCTCTTTACAATTTAGTGCTCTATTTAATTCGAAAGCAAGGGAGATTTTACATCACTCGTTATTTTTTTAACTAAACTATGATTTAAAAAGTGAAAATAATCCATTTACGTTTCCTAGTTTTGTGCGTAGAAATTTTATCGCATTTCGAGTTGATTTAAATACAATCAGTGAATCACCAGATCTGCAGCTTGTTGAAATTCCTTGGATAAATCAAATGTTCTCCATTAAGCTAAATTTCGATTTTAATTTCTCGTCTGAAACCCAGCTGTTAATTTGCGAAGTGGCTGTACAACATGTCGAGAGAGTTGATTTATGACATTTTTTCTTGCTTTTGCTATCAATGAAAGGTGACAGTGTTGACAAAAAGCAGAAACTTGTTTTTTTGAATCTGAAAACGTTTGCAATGATAAATGAATGGTGGAAGACACAGTTACAACTCTTAATATTACACAGTTTCACCGACCAACGCAGCGGACCTCGGGGCGACATTAGGACAGTTAAAGTAGACATACAATATTAAACTAACTAAAACAAAAAGAACAGTTTTGAATTAACCAGAAGCACGAGAAAGGCAGAAAATTAAGTTATGCTTTGAACTATTTAAAAAGTAAACTATAATCGTACCCAGAAATTGTTTGGATATTTATTAACCTTTTGTTTAGCAACCTGAAACGACGCGCAACGTGCTTTTTTTTTTTTTTTTTTTTTCCTTATAAAAAAACACTTTGCATTTGAAAAAGTACAGATATTTTCTGGCGCGAGACAACTTTACAATTTTTTTTTCAGACATTTCATTGCCTTTAACTCATTATTGGAACTTTAAGCATGAACGTAAAACGCCACTTCCGAATTCTAAGGCTTGCCAGTGTTTTATATTATCAATATTTTTAATTATTTGAAAATTAAAAGAACTACAGCGTCTGTTTCTTGTTGTTGTTGTTGTTTTTTATTCTTTTTGGCATTCTGAGGCAGTTCGTTGTAGGTATCATACAAAAACATACTGAAGGGATAATGTAGAAAGGGGAAATCCTATTTCTTTGGCTACCATCGGCACCGTTCTTTTCTTGTTTCTTTTCTTTGCCTTAAAATTTCAAGACTGTGTGCACACTATATATTAAAATTTAATTCAGTGATATTGATATGATCGTTGGACAGAATTTCCTTCGATCACATGTTTAGCAGAAAGCGTAACGGCGTACATATGTGTAGTTTTATTTGCAAGAAACTTGAAAGTTTCAATTCATTTTACTCGTCGCAAACTGTTTCACACTGCTTAATGGTCACTGCTTCATGGTCCTACTAAACAACGCCGACTCAATCTTATTATGAAATTGGAGCGTATTAGCCTCTTCAAAGTTTTAAATCATCACCAATTAATCCCTGCTGTCAAAAATATTTAGAGGAAACGTTTTATTCTCTCAAGGCGCTAAAGTTATGATTTTTACGTAGTTTAAATAACAGACATTCCCACTTTTGCGTTGCTACGAAAGCTAAAAAACTGATAGCTTTGTTAAAAAAATGATTTCGCTCAAAGGTCATTGATAAAAAGAAATATTCTAATTCTTTGGGCGTAGTTGCACGACTGAGAGAAAGATAAAACTTTTCTGAAAACATGTGGTCACTGCTCCTCCGCCCTTCCCCGTGATTTTGTCTTAGTTAATCCTTTTCCTATACTAAAGCAATTTCTCGGTCTTAAGGAATGCATCGCCTGATGAAAATCTAAAATTCGAATCAATGCCTTTGCATCAACCGTAGGACTAATAAAAACGAATATTTTTACAGTTATTTGACTTGCAGTTCCGGATCTCTGACGTCAGTGAGCTATTTTTAATCCGGAAAGTCATTATATATTTTATTACAAATTGTAAGCAATTGATTAAAAATTTCCTTAACTTCATTTTATGTTCATTTCCTTAAAAATCCGTCAATAATGGCATAGAGATAACAGAGATATTTCTATTTCCTAATCGCTGCCAACAGGAAATTCTTCGGCCGAGTTCTTCTGCTTTTAGTTAAGTCGTAAGCATGAAAATACCGATTATACAACTGAAACAAATTTTTGGGTTGGAAATCAACCAAATTATTTTTAATAATAGTTTTGGCTTGTTATTACACCCTTCGGCTTTTTAACTTATGTTCTTAAAAACATTTTTACAATTAAGATAAATTTCCATTTTTAACAGTAAAAGACTGAGTTAATATGCTTTTATGCGTGTAATATATCTAAACATAAATCTCATTCTGGCCACTTCATTTCATAGCATATCAAACTGTGCGTTGTTTAGTCTTTGCCTGTTATTATAATTTATAGTGTGATATTATATAGTTTGATGTTCTACATTCGATTTTGGAGTAACTACATAATACCGCGCAACTAACCGCGCATTTATTTTTAAAGAACGATCAATGCGCAAGAATAAATTACCACAGTTGTAGGGTCTTCTTTACTGAAGTTTCGATTTTAAGTTGTAGCTAAAAACATTTGGCACATATATTTATTGCGTCTGTCTGTTGTTTGCATTCTTAGGCTGGTTCACACTTTAGGCCAATGAAAATTGATGTCAAGTTTCTTGTCATCGCCCGCATGGGATTTTAGCCATCGCGTGGAAAATTTTCATTATTCGTTATTTTTCGAAAAACAAATTCATCAACAATTTGATCACAAATTTTTGGTTCGAAAATATTTATATTTTCTTCCTTTGAAAATCCATTTTATATTTGCATTCGCTGCATGTTGAGACCATAACAGCTTTGAAATTTGTACGATTGGATTTTTTAATTTACCACAGAGTGCTTTTTGACACAGCAAAACATGTGAATCTTCCCAAAATAAACTCGGGGTGTATTATTGTTTAAAGGATTCTCACTCTGCCCTGTTTTCTTCGATATCAATGTTACTATAAACTAAAAAAAAGCTTTATGCCTTCAAAACGACCATACTTGTCCAATATCGAAAATTAATGAATATTAAATGAAAAAGGAAAAATTCCCAAACCAGTTGTTTGAAAGTAGCTGACGAGAAACATAACATCAATTTTCATTGGCCTTACGGCTCAAGCAGAAGTGTAAGCACTCGTGCATATATAACCACAACTCAGTCTCAGAAGAAGAAGAAGCAAGACTGTGGCAAGTTCAAAGTAAAAATAAAATGAAAACGTAGGCTCGCGACATCAACGAACTGATTTTATCAATGATACGAGTCCTGTACTGCAGTTTGAAATTTCGACTTTTTTTGACTTTGCTATATCGTTCCAGCGTACCTGTTTTTACCGAGGGTAGTGAGGTATTAGAATGGTTGTAGAGGGGCAAAATAGTGTTAACAAGAGGCATTGTATTGTAGCCAGTCACGTAGGGTAAAAATGGTGTAAGCGAAAGGCATTGAATTGTAGCCAATCACCAACGCAGCAGCCATTCAGCAGTTCTATCGGGAATCATGCAAAAATTTCTTAAAAATTTTACAAATTTGTTAATTAAGGTTAATTCAGTACCCATCATTCTACCCGAGGTCACCTTAGGATGGGAAAAAAAAAAAGTTCTGTGTTGTACAGACATTGCAAGGAAACCGGTGAAGAAGAACAATTTTGATTTATCTTGAAAGTTAGATTTTTTTACCTTTTTTTCGAAGTCTGTTGTTTTTTGTCGTAAAGGAAACTTTGCACTGCGTCTCGCAGTCTTTCTTAAAGATAAGCAGCTGTGTTTGTTAGTTGTTCAGTTGAAAGGATGAAGGAAATTAATTTTTTTTTCAGTGCAGACTGAACGAGCAAGCTATGATCAAACTAACGTTCGTATTTATGCTTATAAAGTTATAGTAGCATTTGCCCTCCAGACAACACGTACGCGTTTAAAACTGCTGTCTTAAAAAGTATTTTATAAAACTAGTAGTAATCATAGATTATTGAAGTGCGCTCGATAGTTTAAAGGTTGGATAGGATGGTGATTTTTCTAGCACCGTGTTAGAGCGATTGAAGTTAGTCCTGTGTAAAAACAGTTATTAACGCACAAACAAGAAGTCAAATAATAAACTGTTCTCT
>JANCMA020424833.1:0-11036 GCA_024336925.2 Zoanthus solanderi
CCCCCCCTCCCTCTCCCTCCAACCCTCGGATACATTTTTCTCTCCTAAAACGGCTTGGACACTGTTTTCATAAGCAAATATGTTTCATCGTTATCTTAGGGGTTAATGAAAATGTGAGCTCATGGCAGAATTTACAGGAGGCCGAACTTGTTAAATCTAGCATATATGCAGCACAGTCCACAGGCAAACAACTCAATTTCTGAGTAGTGTTCCAAGCTCCAAATGCCTTGGGTGCTTTTGTGCAAACAGTTCCACAACTACTTCAAAATCGACTTCTTCCAGATAGTGGGAATGTACATGCATTAGTGCGAGAGAGGAAAGTCTTTGTTGGAGCAAGGTAGCTTTGTTGAATATGATCATTTTCCATCATAGACTTGTTTTTTTCATTCACTACTTTTATAATCGAGTGGACTTTGCAGACCTTTACGGCCACTGGAGAGTGTGCACCCCACTACACTGCCCAGCACCACAGTACTGTGTTGTACATAGACCTCTGATAAGATGAAAGCTATTAGGAAATTAGCCACTAAACTGAACAACCAGTGAAAAACCAGGTTTTGCTAGAAATATCTGGGAGAGTAACAAGATTTAAAAATGAAAAAAAAAAAAATTGTACCTGAAACTCCTTAGTTTTTCCTCTGCATTTCTTTTATTCTGCCAACTGGGATCATTGGCTACAACCTTCTTTGCAATTTTTGGCCTGAGTTCTTTCTCTCTCTGCCTTTTTCGCTGCTCTTTATTTAATTCCTCAAACTTTCTTAATCTCTTGTCTTCTAAGCTCTTCCTCAAAAATAATTCTCTAAGACGAGCACTTTCAGTTTTCCTAAAAGCAAAGGGTTTGAAAACAGTGATGAAAGAATGCAGATGTAGTTATGTAATATATTCTCTCTTCAAGAGTCTTTGTCTCAAAAGCTGGAATTATTGGATTACATATTAATGTTCCATACTTGTAACCCTCAATCGTCCAAAGTGTATAGGGGTCAAATGAACCCCCCTCATGTTCTTCTTCTCTTTTTTTCCAAAGGATTTTAGTGTTGCCAAACAAAATTCAGTAGCTGTTTATGAAGAGCAATTTAACAAAAATTATTACATATTTGTTTGGTGATTGTATTCTTATCTATCAGTAAATCCACACATAACTAGAATGCTGCTGAAAAAATAGCAAAACAGTTACTGTTCATCAGCAGGTTACCTAAATTGTGTGCAATTCTACAATTGGTTTGGCCCCATTAAATCCTGTACCAATTGAAGAACAATTCATGTGCAGCCATCCACTAAGAGAGCACAGTAACTAAACATTAACTTAGTAAGTGCAAAGACTTTTGGGAAAAACAAACATTTGAAATCATATACTAAAAACAATAGGTGTAATAAATAGGAGTATTAAACAATACAATACAATAAGCAATATAATATTATACTATTTAAATTTTTTTGTACCATTAAATAAAAATTTAAGATTTCCTAAATTTGGCAAAACAGTGCCATTTTCTGGTAATATTGTCAAGAAAACTACTAAACTGGCATAAGATGAATTAAACTAAACAAAATAAACTGATGATATTGGTTACCAAAGGTCTTCTGAAACAAATGTTAGATCAAGGGTCCCCTTTTGGTTAATTTGCTGCAATAAATAATGTTTCAGGCCAATAACTTGTAGATTTTAAAATTGCTGATTAACATTTTAAAACACAAAAAAAAAATACTGATTATAAAAGTGTAACCAGCAATGAGTATGTCACACAAGTAACACAATTTAAATTTAAAAAAATCTTATGATAATTGCTGGAGGAAGCTGAAGTCTTAAACAGTCATCCTTTTTCAGATGCACTGAAAAAAAAACCCCATCAAACTATTGGGTTCTAACACTCTTTACAACAATAATGTTCATAAGATTTTTAACTTTCAGTGTGTAGTTGTTCAATAGCCAGTTAACTTTAAACTTGGCTTAGGGAAAAATTCAAGCAGAAAATTTTTCTCTGAAAAAGTTTACAGTTTTTATTAAATACAGTTCAAATTTTCTATAGAAAGAAATAATTGAAGGGTCTAGTGCAAAAATGGCGTAAGTGAAGTTTGATGAAGTTCTCAACTCTCACTAGATTAACCCTCTTATATCTTCATAACTTTTGGGAGAATTTAGCATTTTATACAAAGTCACATTGTTTTTGTACTAGACAAAAATGACATAAAAAAATTTTGATCAAGTTCTCATCTCTCCCTACATTATCCTTATTATCTCTTCCTAACCCTTGGGAGAATTAAGCATTTCATAAAAAGTCACTTAAGTTGTTTTTGCATTAGACCCTTCAATTGTTAATCCCAAAGTTACAGCTTCGATCCAGCTCAATAAAAATGGAAACGAGAACACAAGGTTTAAATTTAAGCCTGGGTTAGTGCTAATCGGCTTTTGAACAACTGGACCTAGTAGTCTAAATCACAATTATGATTGTATTTACCCGTGGGGTAGTACATCAGGTGTGCTTCTTGCACTACTTGGCCTTTCCCGACTTGCTGACCTTGACCTAAGAACAGTACTATCTGCAGAATAGTCCATTGATCGTGAACATCTGCTCTTGCAAGCACCAGAGGTATGAGCTGTGCGCAGGTTAAACGGTTCCATAACTGTTGGATGAATTTCCTTCTTCTTTTTTCGTAAATCTTTTTCAAACTGTCTTTGCAATTCATCAAAGTCAGGCACATCAGGGTTGATTTGGGGATGGAATTTATGTTCTTTAGTCATAAAAGCTTTCTTTTCCTTTTCCTTGAGTAGCTTCCTTCTCAGTTTCCCTACAGTGTACTCTCGACCTTTAGCATTCATATTTGGTGGCAGGGAGGATCGTGCAAGTGTCTCCTGTGCTCTCATTCTGACTTTAATAGCACGATACTCTTCTTGTTCGGCAATTTTGTCAGCTAAAGTTAGATCAAACAAGTGTTTTGGGAAAGGATTTGCTTTAAATTGTTTCTTTTCATTAATCTTTTTTTCCTTTTGTTTCAACTCCTTTAAATTAGTCAAAGATTTTGAACGGCGTATTTCCTTTTTTGCTTCTTCTCTTATTAAAAAATTAAATGGCTTTTCGGTTGATTTTAGTATTGCTTTGCTTAACTCTTTCACTTCTCTTCTGCGTGTTTCATTAACATTCACTATCTCATCATACAAAGGTAAAAAAGTTGTCGCAGGAACTGGCTGTGCACGAAATTTCTTATGTAATTCAGCTTCTTCTTTATGTTTCTTCATTTTTAATTCTTTCTCAAGAATTTTCTGTGACCTAGTTTTTTCTTTTACAGGTCTATTAGCCTCCCTTATTGTCATACTAAATGGCTTTGGTACTGTAATTTGTGGGCTCCAGGTGTCTTTCTTGCTTGTTTCTCTGGGTGGACTAGAGCGATCAGGTGCATAATCATAGATATTAAAATCTGACCACATGTCTTCCACCATGTCAATAGCTGATGATCGACGAGGAAACATTTCTTTATATTTAAATGAGCCTTTCATTTCCCAAGGCTTTGTGTTTTTTGAATCAATCTGTTCATCGTCAGAGCTCCCATGATAGTTTTTCCACTCTTGTTCATCATCACTGCTTGCATTTGCATCTAAAAATGCAGCACAACTATTTAGCTCAATCAAAAAATTAAATAATACTTCCTCAATAAGAAATACAGTAACAGTATATGGGCCCAAAAAATCACTAGTCAAGAATGAACTAAAAATTAAAATAGGATTGCAACATAAGATAATAAAATAGCCATCACAATGAGAGTTGAATGTGCCTGGACACATAATCGTAAGCATAGTTGTTACCAGGCATTAACCTTGAATCTACCATAAAAAGTCAGCAACTCTGTTGGCTTTATTTGGAAGTAGTAAAACACCAGGGATTCTCCCTCAATTAGGTCTTATCAGCATGAACTTAAATAGTCCTAATGGGATAGCTGCCTTGGCTAGGTCTTATCAGCATGGACAGTATGACTTACCCGGTCCCCTAACAGGCTAGCAGCCTTGGTTTGAGCTGTTTCTGTGTAGTAGAATGCCAAGTACCTTGGCTAGATCTTAAAAGCACCTGTATCAACCTAATTAGGTCCTATCAGACAAATATAGTAAAGCTAACAAACAGGCTGGGTTCCCCAATAATGAGATTTACTACTTAGTATACATATGTAATAGGTAGTATCTGTGCTAGTAACCTATAAATAGCCACTAAACTGGGAACTAAAGCTGTAAATTGGTAACAAGCTTTAGTCTTTAAGCACTTACTCTCTCTACAATATTTCACCTCTTTCAACACAATTTTAAAATTTCCATACAGTACAAAGGACTCATTCGAAAAATTAAAGAAATCACTTTCCCAATTCAAAATACTAATTCCTTTGCCAAATAAAATAATTAAAATATCAGCTCTGGGATAATTTTTGGAGCAAAAGTGAATTTCTTTTCGGAGTTATTGGCAAACAAAACTTCTGAGTATTTTGTGTAAATGTATGGCAGCACCATGTGGGGGGTCTCAGTATGTCCATCAACATGGCCGCTATATAATTTCAAAGTGTAAATTCAAACGTAGTAAATCTAATAATTATTTTTTACTATCTAAATGACACTTTTACAGTGTGACCAGGAAAACCGTGAACACCTAAAATATGTCAGGAATGTTATTTCTGACCAATCACACACTAAAAACCTACATACTGGCCAAACCGCAATGTGTTTCTGGTTAGGTTCCAAAACCTGTAGCAGCTTGGGATTTTCAAAATTTAGTGCTGTTAGTATAATCAACAATTTCAAATTACCCAGAATCTGCTTCTCTGAAACAGACAAGTGAACTTCACAAAAATATTTTAGAATGATCTATTAAACACTGAAAGCTAAATACAACTCGACAATCAGCCGCTAATCTAAGTCAACAGATATTTCTTAACTAGTTTTAATCAACTATGAATAATATTTGTGTTCCTTTGTTTATAGTTAAAAAGTTAACAAAAGAACTAACAGTTTGCTTGCCAGTATTCTTTAGTTCATAGAAGTTGACAAAGTTGGATGTGCTTAAGGGTCACAGATATAAGGATGAAATTGGCAATCGTCGAATGATGCAGAAATAGTCATCAGTCTACCACAACTGACAGAGGAAATTGTCAGTGCATGAGAACTTGTAAAATGATTACAAAAAAGCAAGTTGCGCCAATGAAATAAAGAAAAGTTCGAACAAAATCCGGAAAAACGATTCTTCTAGACAAAGAAACATTGTTTATTACCTTGTAACAACTTATTTTGATTTCATTAAGTCTGACAAATAACGATGTTATGTGCAGTTTGTAGTTTTGGCGTAAGAAATCCCAGAACATGATTAGTTAAAAGACAATCAACATTCCTGACATATTTTAGGTGTTCACGGTTTTCCTGGTAACACAGTCTGTAAGTATATAAGAACCAAACTTATAAGTTTGTTGTAAATAATTATATCATTTGATTTCTATGACTTTTTAAAAAATGTGACTGTGTTGAGTGACATACATGTACTAGTTTACTTAGCATTCTGCATCGCAGAGAAAAACCATCAAGCAAATTAAAAATTTTCATGAGATAAATATATTCTTGAAATATAAACTTAAATCATGTAGTTTTCTTAAAAATATCAAATTATACAGATGATGAGATTCAAAATTGAATTTTGATTCAAATTTCTAAGACCTATGGCGTAGCATACAACCAAAGAATAGCTGCATTAACAGCTGCAATGAATATTTAAGAGCATTTTTAATAAGGATGCGACTCTTCCCTCTTAATGAGATAGTGTGTTACCAGCATGGCTTTTTTTGAGCATGAATAATCTTCTTACTAAAGTTTTAGTCTTTTGTGAAACTAAATAAAGTACAGAGACCGTGCCTGGAGCAGCTGTGATTTTGCCAGATTGGTACATGGGTATTTTTGCCAATATCATGCTAATAACTCAAGTGGGGTAATATTTTAAAATTATAACATTGTTTCTTTAAGCAGACAAGCCAAAAATATAGTTTACTTAAAATTGAGTTACAAACATGAGGCACAAAGGCTTAATAATGAGACATAACAACACTCCTCTAAAAAGTTATTAAAGTCATGGAATCTTCCACTAACATCAAGCTCTACATGTAAACTTTTTCATTTTTTTTTATTATGATTAATAATTTGTTTTTGTAAGAGGTAAGCATTGATTAGTTAGTCCACATATAAAAGTTTGACGACTGTTATTTTAATTTCTCAAATACAAGCAAGTTTTTTTTATTTTAATTTGTTTTTTGTAAGATTTAATAATAACTTATTTCGAACATTTAAATTTGACTATTCATATTTAGTAAAAAGGATTGCATGATGTATATGAAATCCCTTTCACAGAAATAGAACAAGGCATAATTATAAAGATCGATAAAGCTTCATTTTCCTGAGTTAGAAATCCATAGCTTGCACTGGTCTAGAGCAACTCAACACAATATAGACGATTGAACTTTAAAACCTACTAGAGGCATTAACTAAAGAAAAATAATGAAAAAACTTGAACACAAATTGATAATATTAAACTTCTGTTACAACAAGCACAAACAAATTTATGTTTTTGTCACACAAGCATCTCAAACGACGTACAATGTCGACACTATCAAACACATGCAAAATTTTGTATGGTTTGTGTTTTTGTAACTATCGAATGACTAGTTTCTTTTAAAATTGAAAGTAATAAACAATCTAGATTGGGCAATTTTTTTAAGCTTGGGTGGAAACAACAACCAACTATTTTTGTGGTAGCCTTATCTTATGGACTCACCGTATTTTAGATATGGTGTAGGCAGTTGTTTCATTAGGGTTTGGAGCAGGAGGGCATTTGGGTTTGACACCCGAGCAAAGTTTATGCTAAGCCTTAAAAATGTTAAAAATTTATAGTTGCAGAGACGCTAAAAGCAGCCGGGCAAAGCCATCTTTACAGCCGGTCAATTTGCCTAGTGCCTGGCCCTTAATGAAACCCCTGTATAAGGGGATAATTTCCATATTGGTGCATTTTATTTATGCATGCAGTTTCACCACATATACTTTATAAAATAATTTGGATAGTACTTGTGTTTTGATTGATCAACAAGTGTGTTTTCATAGCGCTATGAACCATGTAATTGACAAGAATGATGATTGGCTGCCTCCAAGTTGTGAGAATTTACAGTTTCAAGAAAGAAATAAAAGTATACATATTCAATTCCTATATTGTCTTTGTCTTTAATAAGTTGGTAAAATTTCTGTATTGGGGTGTACAGACCTGTGGGCAGGCAGTTTATGCATAAAAATCTCACCTATTTTCTATATAACTAATCTTAAACCTAACCCAGCAGGACCCAGTTTGCCCCAGTATGGAAATTAACCTGTTAAGTTAGAAATCAATAAATTAATAAATGAAATAAAACCTTTTCTCCATGCCTTCATAACCTGGAGAAAACCATAGCTAAGTTTGTGAGAATTCTGGAGCAGGTGAAAACCTTCGACTACGTCTTGGGTTATTACTGATCTGCTCTCAAATTCTCTCAAATGTTCATCTAGGTTTTCACAAGGCACGGAGTAAAAGTTTTATTTCTTAAATAATACTAATAGTCAAGGTTTGGGTAAGGGTTGGTTTGCATGATAAACAATAGTATCACTATGCACCAATGTGGAATTTTTACCGGAGTTTCAAACACTTTGCATAGTGAACGTCAAGTAATCAAACTATTTCTCCCACTTCAGCGGTTTATCACTTACCCTCATTTTCCTTATTTTCAGCTGGGCCATAGCCTCTGCCCGACATATCCTTGATGTGATCCTCTGGGGCTGAAAATGAAATACCACTACTTAATTTATCAATATTTAGCCTTGCATCTTCATTCCATTCTTCCTCGAAAGAATTACAAAATTCAGGAATTGATTTTGAATGAGTGCTTTTTGAGAAGCCATCAAGGCTGATTCTTGTGTTATCATCTAGATCAAATCCATTCTGCTCCTTCTCAAGCTGAGTATAATACATTTGTTCAATTGTCTTCAAGGACTTCTTGTGTTCACTTTTTAACGAGAGCAAATTTTTATAAAAGTCCTCGTCATTTAAAGACATGTCGATAAGCGACTGAGCAAGGGCATTTCTTTCTGCTCTCAACGACCGTTTCAAAGCCTCTTTTTTGTCACGCTTGGATCGTCTGGAAGACTTCTCTTTTCTCGAGCTATTCACTTCATAATCCTCAAGAATTTCATCTGATTGTAAGCTGCTGTGAGATCTTTCATTCTCTGTTGCAGGTTTGTTAGTTTTGGGATGTCTTGGAGCTTTATAACATTGGTTTTTAAGAACTGAAAGTCCGTGATCTGTCGCCATGTCGACAAAACTCAAAAACAACCGCTCTTTTTTCGCTTTACTTGTGTACTTGGGTAGGGTAAGACCGCTGGTCTAATTTTGGTGAGACATTGGCACTAGCTCGTCCAATTATATGTATAATTCACATAAACGAAACAGCAACGATGTACCAGCGTCAGCTGATGGCACTCTGAAGTAAATCGACAGTAAAACTGTGTTTTCAGACAGCTTTTCCACTGTGGAATGGAAAGTGCTTACAATGTGTTAATTCAGAAATTTGCCGAGCAGTAATTCGGCGCATGTGACGTATGTGTCCGTCGTACCTTTGCCATTTCACCATTTGATTTACATTATGTCACATTTTAAATGGCGAGGATGACTGATAGAAAGCCTATGGCTTATATTCAAGAACCAGACACCCTCAGTCTAATTCAGTTGCATTTTATAATGGTTGTAAGGATGGCTTACACAATTTACATTAATTTACATTACCTTGCATGCTATGAAGGATATGGTTGTCTCCAAAGACATCAAATCTTATTTCAAAAGTTCGAGTTGTGTTTCTAGCTTGTTAATTGGATACCTTTTTAACCTATCAGCGACAATTAAAAACATTTTTGAACAAATATGAGTGCAATTCGCATAAAACCTTGCCTGACTGCGCAACCGATCATACCCAAAGTTTTCCATTGAGCACGCTCGCAGCTTACGTACCTCTTTCCCTTCCAAAGAGGCTTACTCATCTGGTGCTCTCTATTAAATTCATTTGATAATTTAGTCCTTCAAAAACAGAAAAACCTACATTTTAAAATCATATGCAAAGACCAAAAGCGCATTCGAGGAATTCCAGGTCTTGAAAGTAAATGACAAACTTCAGAGAAACGTAACTAAGTTCCCCAGGTCATGAACGCTGTCCGGATTAAACTGATCCTTTATGAGCCAAGTGGCCCATGGAGCCAGCGTTAATAATCATCGGTTTCGGTAATGTTAAGCGGTTGAGAGTCTTCAGGAACCCTACGCAACGAGGACGACGGCAAAGAACAATAGTAAATACAATAACTGCACGTTGGAATGCATCGAGCTCAGCACCAGCACGTAATTGTCGCTAAAATTACAACATGAAAAGATCTTTTTTAGAGTAGTCGAGACTACGAGGACGTTTGTTTAGCTTTATAGAGAAATATTTAATCGTTTTTCTATTCACAAAGTTTAAAGCAAAGGAGAAATAACCTAAATTTGAAAACAAAAACAAAATCGCTGATACTCGATTTGCTGTTTCAAACCAAAGTGACGTTGAGCAACTAAAAGAAAATTCCAGACCAAAATGATGAGCCTTAATTCGGCTCGTGCAGTTTTCAGAACTTCAAAACATCACTCGCGCCCACATATCATGAAATGCATTCGCGTTCATGCGATTTTCTCTACTTAATCACACCAAGTCACGGTGGTCAAGTCGAAATCCTCCGCTACTCTGTAATTACTGTACACTTTTCTCGTGAATTCCTCCGTCTCTCCTGATTTTAAAAAATCTAGTAAATAAGTTATATATAAATTTCTTAAATTTAAAATTGGTTTTTCAAACAGCATTAAAAACTGATTAGCTATTAGATTGGCCGAAACATGGTTGAATCCTTCTATTGGCGACTCGCTTATTTCTCTCAGTGGATTTTACTCTTATATAGATGTGACAGATCTGATGTTTGGGGTGGTGTTTGTGTTTATGTTAACTCACAGATTCCTAGCAAGAGGATCTTGTCATATAAATCATCAGAAATTGAATCGCTGTAGCTAGAAATACGACCATTTTGTCTCCAAAGAGCTATTTCCTGCATTTTTCTGGGTGTTGTTTACCATCCTCCTAATAATGGACCTGCCGAGAACTTAGTTTTATTAGATCTAATCCGGAACAACGTCGAATCGTTCCTGTCACAACATCCTGATGGGCTTTCTGTAGTTTGTGGGGACTTCAACCCTACAAGCACAGAACTTACAGAACAACAAACCAAGAATTCTACTGGCCTAACACAATTAATCAAGATCTTAACCAGGGATACTGGGACTCTGGAGTGGTGCCTGTCTAACAGGCCCAAATTGTTTGCTCCACCTCTCCAGTTGCCCATGCAAGCTTGGTACAAATGACCATTTTACTGTGGTGATCAAGCCTAAGACCATTGTACCAAATCAAACCCCTCCTGTGAACATTATATCTAAAAGGGACCTCAGGCCCAGTAGGGTCCATGAGTTTGGTCGCTGGAGTACACAGTATGAGTGGTCCAAAGTTTTGAGCCTTACACATGTCCATGAAAAATATGATCTGTTTAATTCTACCTTGACAGAAGCAGTCAGCTACTATCTTCCCCTGCAACGTACTAAATGCTGCTCTTCAGATAAACCCTGGATCACACAAAAGCTGAAATCTCTGATCATTAAACGCCAATAGCTCTTGTTATCTATGTAAAAGACTCGCAGCGTTATTACAGAGACGCGTTATTAATAAGGTGCAGAGGGCATGTATGGAATGTAAACAAAAGGTCTATGTTAGTAAGGTGCCCTCTCTTAAAGAAAGTAACATCAGTCGTTGGTGGCGTGAGGTAAAGGGCCTTACTGGTCAAAGGAGCTCAAACAGATTGGGTAACTGACTGTTTTAATATATTAGATTCGGCTGTCACTGGTTATCAATTAAAAATAAAAGAAGCTCTTTTTATTGACAGT
>JANCMA020424935.1:0-11035 GCA_024336925.2 Zoanthus solanderi
ATTTTCTAACATCAAATTTTGCATGGTTTGCACAAAAAAACATTGCTTTCAACTGAAAAAGTTAAAGAGCTGAAGTGTATTCACTTTATATAAGTCGTATCACTTATGAGATTCATAGAACGCAAATTTTCTTTATTTTATAAAAATGGACTTTGTTGTTTTTGATATCATAACTGTTATTGTCATTTTTGATATTTTCATTATCGTCATTATAATTCCTACGCCATTCCACGAACTTTTTGTTATATTAGAGTCGTCATTACCCTTGCTGACATTGCTTTACTTTAGAGATACTTTCTTTGAAGATATCATCATTATCATAATCTTCATCATCATCGTCATCGTCATCATCATCATCATCATCATCATCGTCGTCGTTATCATCATCGTTATCAACGTAGTCGCCATCGTCATCATCAACCTCGTCATCATCGTCATTGTCATCACCATCATTGTCAATCGTCATCATTATCACTGTCGTCATTATCATGATCTTTGTCTTCATCATCATCTTTGTCATCGTCTTCGTCGTCATCATCATCATCATCATCATCATCATATCATCATCAAAGAATATATCCTTTTTTGTACCCATTAATTTAAAAAAATTGGATTTACATTTTTGTTTTAATAAATAAATAAATAAATAAATAAACAACATAGGGTATCAACTTCCAAAAATAACTTTAAGCTAAAACTACTTGGAAGTTGGTTTACAAGTTAATTATTAATTTTCATCATATCATCATCATCATTGCCATCATCATCATCATCTTCATTGTGCTCATTATCATTTTCCTCTTCATCATCATCTTCGTCATCGACGTGATCAGCGTCACTATCATTAACAGCAAGCTAGTTGAGTTTTCAAAAGTTAGGCCAATCGTGTGGGATAGTCATTGTACGTTTCGCTATCAGTTACTTATCAGATTTATGGTCATTGTAATCATAACTGTCAGACTCTACCCTAAATAGTATCTTTAAAGAGTAATTCAGCAAAGACAATAAAACCCCAAAGAATAAAATTAAAATTAAAAAAAAATGTTCAAACTTCGACAACATTTACAACTGGCTTGATAACCTCAAGCCTTCCGAAACATTTTTTTTGTTCTAGAATATGGGGTTAAAAAATAATTTAAGTTTAAAAACAATTAATTTTGACTAATATGAGAAAGTTTGGTGAAAAACCATTGTCAAAAAATGTTATAAATTACAACAGCTAATCCTTTTGAAAGTCTATTTAAAACTGTCATTAAAAGATATATCAAGTGATCACTTGTAATAACAGCACGTGCACTGACTGTTGACTGAATCCAATAATGATAACATTGCCACATTTTGCCGTTTAGAAAATCAATTGCTGTTATGCGTATCAAAGTAGCACCTATTTGATCGAGAGCATCCAGGAGCACAAATAAAAGGCATAAAAATTGAAGCTAAAAATGAAAGTATCTCCAAACTTTAAAAAACATTATATGACATTTGTTAATCACGTGAACATCAACGCTTACACAATCGAGCGTGCACCCACGTATTAAAGTACTAAATACTAGAAATCTGGCTTGTTCTAGAAACTAGGATGAGAATAATGTTTTACCAGCGGTAGCTTGAATTAGTCAGTAACATAACTTACTTAAATTACTACTTTTTATCTAAACTAAAAGTTTTATCAATTCACATTTATGAAGCTTTCTATCTAGAGAAAACCTTAATTCAGCAATATACTGAAACTAACTTTTACAGGTAGTTTATACAAACCAGGCAAAACCAGGCGTTTTTAAAGATATCCTTTAAATATTGATGTATAAGAAATATAATTGCATTAGATGGATCTTGCTGTTTTTGTTAAGCTGCACATTGTGTATTAAAAAGAGATAACAAAACTTCTATTAACACTGAGGTAGTAAGATTTAATAGTTTATACTTTTCCAATTTTGTTTTTTTAGAACCCTGGAAAAAGTCGAATTAATTAACAACACCCTCAACGTCATAACAGCTTGATAACAAAAGCTTTTAATTTTGTCAAGTCGTCCCCAAGTATCCCCTGTATTGGTATATGTAGTACAAGAACTTCCACCTAACACTTCAACAGAACGATTTTGTGCTATATATTTTTTTAATTCATTGATATATTTATATAGTAATTTTATATTTTCTCGTTTGTTACACCATCGTCAATTTTATTGTTTTTAGCAAAACGTATTTAACTTATATAGCTTTTAGAAAGAAATTAAATTAACATGATAAATGTTTTGTGTAATCAGTTGTACTAAGGAAGTGGCATAGAGGGTGTGGCTTTACTTATCAGATAACAAATTCAAATTGCTAACTATGAATATTCAGTTGCACCTTAATAGGTCTTACTACAACTGAAAACAAGAGTGACACCTGTATCGTCGTAGTGTACGTTCTGGTGGGTAAACTAGCACGGAGTGCGTTAAGCGATTTCTGAGTTTTTTTTTCCAGTGGTAAACGTGTGCTTAATGGCATGAAATACATTCTGATATCAACTTGTGTGACTGAGATTTTGTTTGTTAAGACAACAAGCAAACAAACACTTATTAACATTAGTCCTTGAAACTTCAGATTGAGGTGCATATATCTCAGATATACACAGAGTTTTTTACAGGAATTGAATTTGCAAGTTGGTCTACAAAAATGCTTCAGATTGGGACAATGTTTAAAAGGCGTTTATCTTTGGATGATGCAGCTACAGGTACTAAACGAAGGTCTGAACTTAACCGAAGCCAGTTGCTGTATAGAAGCTTTGTAAGGAGCAGAGAATTCGGCTGTAACAAAGGTCAATTACTACGCAGAAGAAAAGAAAGCCAAACGGTTGTGAAACTCAAGGAAGACTTTATGTGGATGCAATCCGCACCTAACTTAACAACAAAACCGTGGAAGCTTCGTTACATTATGCTCTTGGAAGAACAACTTTGTTACTTGAAGGAAAAGCGAGACAAGTTAAATTTCCAAGTTTCTAAAGCAGCAGAATGGAAATCGATACACATTTCTGATATTGCATCTCTCAGCTTGGGAAGCGGTGTTACTGCACAAACGAAGTCTGAACAAGAACTAACCAACACTTTCTATCTTAAAACAACGCACTCTAAATACGTTTTTCGTTGTCGAAATCAAGACGAAAGAGACAACTGGATGGCAGCTATTCTGACTGCAATTTCTTCTAGCTTATTAAAGCAAAGATGATAAAATGAGGCATGTACGTGTTTGTCATCGGGGTTTTTTAGGCGCTCACGACTGACTGACCAAAGATCAATCAAAGAATATCAACTAAATTTTAGCTGCCAATGATCCTTGTGTAAAGCAAGTGTAACAGATATTTGAAGAAAATATCAAGAACTTAAAAACATGTTTACAAGTCATTAAAGAAAATTAAGCTTTGAACTAGTGAAATTAAAGTAACAAGCATACTTGGTTCTGCTGAAACCTTCAATATATAGTAGTCCTTCTGATAAGCCTTATGGCTTTCATGGGCTCCCTTGCTGTATTTAACTACTGACTAGAAATTGTATGTTAATATACTTTAAGAATGGCAAAATAAAGAATTAAAGAAAAAAAGAATATAATACTATATATATATTAATACTGCTACTACTACTACTACTCCTACTATACTACTACTACAATTACTATCACTGCTACTACTACTATTATTACTACTACTGCTGCTGCTACTACTACTACTACAACTACTCATAATAATGATAATGATAATAATAATAATGATAATGATAATGATAATGATAATGGTAATGGAAATGGTAATGGTAATGGTAATGATAATGATATTAGTAGTAGCAATAAATCTACGTAATCCTAAAATTCCTCGCACAAAACTAGCACGTGCTATAGAGTTTCTAGTTTTTTCCTCTTCTAATTTGTCAGGTGCTTTACACGTAGTTCCGAGTTTTTAGTAAGCAATATAACTTTCATGCCAGTGTGAGTCTACTAGTGTAAACTATCAAGCACAAGTAAACAAATCTCTTATGAAAACTTTTGTGAGAAGCAAAAACCATATAAGAAGTACAATCCAACAATGGGAACGTCTATTTGAGAAAAGCACTTGCTTACTTTTTTAAAAAGCAAAGATTTTCAAGCTCTGCTCCCAGTTTTTGGCATCAAGAACTAGTTAGTGTTTTAAAAAAGCAATGGAGTACAAACTCTTGATACCACTAGAAGAAGCTGTTTTATATCTTTATGTATGTTCTGGGTAATTTCTGTTTGAACTCGAAACAGGCATAACCATGCATTTTTAACCCATTCTTGTGCTTTTTTTGATGACCTTTTATATTGATCGTATACGGAAGTGGATCGAGAAACTGAAATGTTTGCAATTAAGGGGACCCGAGACGTGTTTTGCACACGCTATACCACATGTAAGAGACAGAACATCGAGGCAGCCTTTCTCAAAGTTGCTGAGCTTATTTGCGTTTTTAATTTTGTTAAAAAATAATTTTTCCTTAATTATTTCGCTTTTCTTTGGGAGTTCTTCAACATACAACGACTGATCCAGTCTTGATGTTAGCTTTTACGCAACTACTTTTGTATGTACAATCTGCTTTAAAGTTTTATTTACAAGCTGCAACACAAACCAGAAAACAATCTTATTAAAACTTGGTCGAGATGGCGCTACGAGTCACATTAGATCATTCACAGGCAATAGTTACTGCCGCCAGGTTAGCCTAGTCCGTAAGGTGCCAGTCTACCGTGCGGGAGGCTTGGGTTCGATTCCCGGCCGGACCAATGAGGAGAAGTTGCTGTTTTTGCTCTAACAGTCTGCAAATGGTTAGACCATCGGATAATGGGACTTCTTTGATAAGGACGTTAAACCGTGGGCCCAGTTTCTCGACCTTCTATTGGGAGACTTAATTAAAAGAAACCCATGCACATCTATCGTAAAAAAGTAGGGTAGTGATCCCGATGTTGTATGGTCTGTCTGATATACTGAGAGCATTATTAATATATCAGTGTATGTGAGCCGCTGTATAGAGGACGATCTAAGGCTCTTAAATGTCGAATTTGTGCTTGTAAAGCGCATTAAATTATAAATTAATATCATAGTTTTTATTATTTATAAGCATAAGTCATTTACAGGGGAGAGGTTGAAGACATTTGAAGGTTATAGCAGAGCCCAAAATATCGGTCGGCGGCGGTCGACAGCTCTTGGACCAATGAGGATAAATACTCATCTAACTAAAAAATGCAAAAAATTATACTGATGCCTTAACACAACGGAAAACCGTATCTCTCAACTTCTGCAAATAAATAGAATATTGTTAAATTGAGAATTTTAGATTATTTTCTACAACCAGCCTTTTGTGTGCATGCGCAATTACAATTCGTGTATATAAAAAATTAGGTTACTGTTTAACACATGGAGTAAATATTCTAAAGTAAATGTGTCAGGACTTGTTTAAAAATCACAGGGGCAAATAATTTTAGCTTGTTTGTAGTTCTTTCTTGCGTTATATACCTTGACGCCATGTGAAATTTATTTGCTTCCAGTTATCAAATGAAAGCATAAAAACTAGGGGCGATGGATGCAAACAAGTTTTAGGGTAAGCACTTCAAAAGCTTTTTAAAGCACGTGAAATTCTTTTAAACCTAAAAGATCTTTAAAAGAAATTTAATAAAAGAAAAGAATAATATAAATTTCGCGTATTTCCGAGCGTAAATTTTAAAACATTACGAAATTGCCGTGGAATTGTCAAAGTGATTCTTCAGATCAGATATCCTTATACGGTATCATAGCGCAGGCATGCACACTGTTCAGTAATAGAAACACTCGCAGATCACATGACAGGCGACGAGGAAAGTGCCTTAGTACCTGGTCCCATGTGTTAGACAAACTAAAACGGAGCCCCCCTTTGCGGTTGAGTGACGGCTGCTCCACCCGTTCCCATATGGCCTCCTTTATGCCTCGTCGGACCCAGTCTTCTTCTCGATCGAGTATCACTACGTCTGTGTTGTTAAAAGAGTGGCGGGTTTAGGTACACCGCAGAGGTCTGGGCCTCGGTGGATCCTTGGTGACGATGCTGTTCCAAGCGGGTGCGCAGGGATTGTTTGGTTTCGCCAACGGAGCTGGCCGCTGATGAAGGCCATAGTTTATGGCCGAAACGTTCTACCAAGTTTCAATATTTATTTCCAGTAAAAGATTTAATTTTGTTTTCGTTTTTCAACAAGTATTTACAAGGTACATAGCAATTCATCCCTATTCTCTTAGATAAAATAAGATACTGTCATTGACTGGTCAGCGGAGAAACGAATAAAGGATTGACAACTCGAGGTTGGAGTTTACACAGCCATGTTTTAGTTGTGGCGTTTGTGTCTTTTATCGGCTGCTAAAAACGACAGACGCTGAATCCATATCCGGCCGACAGATATAGGAAATACAGAATAACCGTTATTCCGAAGAAGATCTTAAAATTTTTAATATATTTCAGTTAGAAAAGAGTAACCATAGGATATTCAGTTATATTTCGGATTTATTCAAAGCCTTTCCTAAAATGATAGGATAATTTATTTTACAAGTGCAGTGGTTTATAACAAGAACTAAGACAGAAATTATTTAGAACAAAGCAAGTTCCTTTGATGCCTCTTTTTCACGCTGTTTTCTTCAAAGGCAGAAAAGAATTCTGTAAAACATTCCTTGATTACAAACAAACTTGCTCTCTGAAATATTTAGGCCAAAAAGAACAACTATTTAGAACAAAGCAAGTTCTCCCATTTTTTAACTGTGGTTTTAATGTTTTAGTAAACCATGTCTAGAGAAAGCATAGTTTAATGAAACGGGGATTCATTGTAAGCACTGAAATGTTTCGCAAGACTGTCTTTCTTAAGTATCTGCGCGTGTCAATGCTTATCTCTCTATTTCAGGGTGCGCAGCCTGTAAATAAATCTAAAATCATCACAATATGTAAGATGCTGGTAAACTGAACTTTTCTGCTCGGACGCGTGTTCTTCAAAGCCATTTAATAGATTTCTATTAGTTTTGCCCACGTATTTGGTGGCACATCCTGGACAATCAAAACAATAAATGACATGAGATTTGAATCTATCTGGTGTAGGATTTTTCGTGGTGCAATAATTGTCGATCTTGTTTGTTTTCTAAAACATATTTAAGTTGAATCAGACATACACGAAACTTCTTAACCTTTTAGTTATACACTATTCATAATCTTTTCCCTTGTGGTAACGGCGTATGGGATCCTACACGATCTTGATTTTGGAATAGGGTGACTCCCGATGAGGTCTTTCTGCACGATCGCAACGATGCCCATAGCAACATATTTGTGATAACGATTCCAAAACAGAAGTTTCTAGATCGTTGCTATTGGAATACGTAGACTAGTTTTGGAACTACAAATGCAAGTAGCAAAATTGTATTAAGAGCAAGACCAGATAAAGATGCAACCATTGTTCAGCTCAGTGAAAACAGTAAAAACACAACTTTTACGTTTGATATGACATAAACCAAAATACAATGTACTCACTTCACTGCACTTGCGTTGACGATATAATAAAGAGCAGAAGCTGTGGAATGAGTTCGGATATAGAAAAGTTTGAAGTCAGCTATAGAATCTATGTTAAAGGTGTGTTATCTTACCAGGAAAGAATAGTTGATCTTCTGATTGTCAAATCTTATAACCTGAAATCCCAAAGGTTCCTTGGGAACAGATTCCGTCATCATCATATTGTCACACTGCAACAAAATCACAATGTTTAGATAATTTCATATTCTTCACTAAACGTTATTTAGATATATTCCACTCAAGGAACAAAGAAGAAAGTAAACCAAATAGTTCATATAACGTGGCGTTCTAAAAAGCGAGGAAAGTTCGCGCCAAAACACAGCAAGTACGTACGATTGCCTTTTGAGCACGTTAAATTTATTGTTCTCTCCCAGATAAACCAAAAGAAACAGTACCTCTGGGAATACAAAATAAAGACAATTCATAACATTAACAAAAAAACTGAAATTGAGTTTAGTTCTACCTTATTCTCCGAAACTCGTTTTTCAATGTGAACTACACAAACTAGAATATAGTTATCTAAAGAATCCAATTTCCTTGAAAAGAATATTTTTCATTAAGGTATTCTACAGCATAAATAGTATGAATACCATAAATAGTATTAATAGCAGTATAGTATTATTAGTATTAATAGCATAAATAGCATAAGTAGTATTCTGTAATATTACATGGCCGCTGTAAGTAGTATTCTGTAATATTACATGGTATCTCATCCACGTCAGAGCTCGACACTAACTTTTCAACTCACTAGTCTAAAGGCTAGTGACAACCTAGATGTTACTAGCCAAAAAAAAATTCTTACTAGTCAAGCGTTGACATTCCCAGATGTCCTCCTTGAGAAAAACAGAAATTAGTTCAGTCAATTCACTCTATTTGATAGCCAAAGTGGCTAGTGGAAATAAATGCCTACAAACCAAAACTGAATTTCTACTAGTCTGTGACTAGTGTTAGAATCGAGCCCTGTATGTAATTGCCTGTTTATTTATAGATACTGATGAAATTTCCACATTTTGTGAATGAAATTTCAAAAGAACCAGCCGCGCGCCAGAGCGGGAAGCTCTCTTGTAATTGGCTAATCATGCTAGTAACCATGGCAACAGCAACATCCTCACACGTAAAAGATAAAAATAGTATAATCACTGGGCGTGATGAAAATATGATCTTTTGGTAAAAGTAAAACTCCTGTAATTTTATCAGTATCTACATAATGCAAGTTTTGTCTTTATCATTTCTTTAAACTTTAATAATATTTCCCAAAAAACAACACTTTTCATCAAAACGTACCTTTATGGCGAATTTACATGAAAAACTATTTTCCCTCTTTTTGGTTATCAGCAGAATCTTCTCAAAGAGAAACAGATATCTTTCTGTTTTCGTTCCTTGCATTCGGAAAGAGTCCTAAAATATCGACAAAGTGTTTAGTTGAAAACGCAGATGAAAAGGTTTGAGCAACAAATGAACAAATTATGCGGATCGTTTGACCCTCTAAACTGTTTCTGAGGGACACTTGTTGAATAGAAATTGTAGGCGAATTGAAGTGCATCGCCGTATGAAAAGTAAAAAGCTGATATTTAAAGATTTAGCCTTCCTTAGTCAGAACAACTGAAAATGTAGAGTAAATGAAGTTTTTTGATTGGGCCAAGTAATGTATACGGACAGAAATAACAAGGGCGGACAATAATGGGTGAGAAATGAAAAACAAAGATTAAAGACAGCTGCGATAATAAATACATCAAAACTAATTCTTTATTTCAAGCAGCTTGTAATTAGGGCCACTAAGTGGAAACTTAAAAATGGAGAAAAGCTATTTCTTTCTTGGGGTACAAAGTTTTTCAGAGAACAAAAATGATTTCTTGGAGGGATTGTTTCAGGGTCTTCACAGGTCTTGTATCGTTCCCATTACCCCGAAACTCGTGACTTCAAAATCAAAATTGCAGGCCTAACCTCTAGAACCAGTTTCCCGTATGTTGTCAAATCCGGTCCCTATAACAAAATAAAAGTATGAAAAATGTATCAACAAGTATAAAATTGCCAAACTTTCAAGTATAATATTGCAAATTTCTACTCTATAGTCTTATTACCAAACTGAAATGACTGCTTGACTAAAATAAAAATGTAAACTGCATCAGAATATTGACAAAGTTAGAATAATAAATAGTTAAAAAATGTTACTTGCCTCGAAATCAGTCAATTGACTTTGTACTTCCTTTACAAAAAAAAGGAATTGTCACAGTTAGTGCCAATTAATAACCTGTTTAAATTCTATGTTATAGAAATGAAATGATCAAACGCACATGATTCTCTGTGACTCTGAGTTTCGTGTTTACGCACTCATCAGACAGTATTTAATAAAATACATTCCTATCAGTTAATTTTTTTATTAAATACTGTCTGAGTGCGTAAGCACGAAGCTCAGAGTCACAGAGAATCATGTGCATTTAATCATTTCATTTCTATTTCTCGCTCTGCACCTATGTGTATTGAGCACTTTTCAATAGTGTTTGCTACAACTTCCCACGTTTAAATTCTACGTTATTAACTTTGTAAATGTGTACAGATATCGCTCTAAAAATCTTCAAAAATTGTTTTAACCCTTCCAGTCCCAGTTGTATTATTCAGTTCTCGCAATTAGAGCCCATACTTTCGTGAAACAAGTTTAGGAGAATTTTACTTCTCATCTTTAGTAGTTTGTTCAGTTTGCATGATCAATTCTCAAGTTCTCATGACTAATAATGTCTTATTTTGTATGTATTATGTTATTAAAAAGCTAGATAATGATAACTAACTGGGACTAAAAGGGTTAAACATGGAGCGAAAGCAAGGTCTATAAAAAAATAGATGCATATTAGCGAACACTCGAGCTTTGATTACTTTTTGTAAGTTGGTCGCCTTGTGACTATTTATGTAACCGGAGCTAGTTCGTATGCAGCAGAAATCGTTAAACCTTTTTTTGTCTATGATTTTTTGCTTTAAAATTTTTGCATTTGACGAAGAATGCACACTAATTGCACTCGACATTTTTAAGTTTGAATCTACCACAAACGCTATGCGCCTTTGCATGTGTTCTGAGCGTACTGGATTTCACAGTACTCATGCTTAAATTGAGCAACAATCCTTCAATAAATCTCCAATCTCAAACCATGTGTTTTCAAATTTCGGCCAGCCGCCAAATAACTCGTTTAATTATTTTCTTTGAACTGAGTGAAACAATATTCATGCAACAGCAGCAAAGTTTGTGAAGTACCTCGAACTATCATCAAAATCTGACGCTCATCAAACACGAAAACCATCGGAAATAACTGGAGAAATTGTAATAAATAAATAAATAAATAAATAAATAAATAAATAAATAACCTAATGGAGATGTTGGGATTGAAGAAAACAGTGGTTCAGATGGCAAAGGCGAATGGAGTGAGATGGTACGGGTATGTGTTAAGGAGGGATGATGGCCATGTTTTGAGGAAGGCATTGGAGTTTGAAGT
>JANCMA020425043.1:0-20958 GCA_024336925.2 Zoanthus solanderi
AAAACTTCAAAGAGGCCGATGGTCCCGGTCGAGGCAGCCCAAACTCTTGAAATCTTGACTATCAAAACAAAAAAGTGGCAAGAGTGTTTTCTTAGCAAATTCAATCTGTCATCGTGGCAGCAATGATTGACTTCGAGCGCTTTTGGAATGAGCGGGAAGCTTTTCGAACTGTTGCTTATTATATCGGGTCAAACTCAGTCGCAGCGCTATAGCAGTCGAAGTTTCCCTATGCATTCGCAGCTGCTGGCGAAAGTAGGTCTCTGGGATTGCACGGTTGTAGTAATTTATTTCAAACCAAGATTCTGCAGGCCGTGGCCATGTCCAAAAATACGGACCGCATCTCTGCGGAGTTGTCGGCGCCTTCTGCGTTGCAAGTAAGAAAGAAGTAATAGATGCTGATGACCTCGCCGAACAGATCGTCGTATTAAAAACTGATATAAAATAAAAAGCTGTTGGATCTGTATTTGTGAAATTATTAGCAAAAACACAGCGAGAAAAATCAAAACCTCCGATCGCAAAAAGGGCTTGACAGGTTTTTGTTTATTTTAGTTTTCCAATTTGACTTACAACTGCAGGTGCGACCAGTTCCGGCGCAAACAAGTTTCGACCGGAAATATTATAAGAGAAACTTTGCAGGAATTTTCGACTGGAAAAGTTTTGCTTTTCCGTAGGTGCGACCCCAGCCTATGTTGTCATGCTGTTCGAGTGCTTCATTCAAACAGTGAATCCAGATTTGCAGCAGAATGAATCTTTTGGTAAACGTGAGAGTTCATTTAAAAGTAAAAAATAGAAACGTCTCAAAGTGATTAAAAGTAGCTATGAAAGCTACGAGTAACGGTAAGGATTTTTTCGGTATTGTACGTATAAACAATTTGTTTTAGTTTAATTGATGTAAGTTTTGTTGAATTTAATTTATTTGTACCACCTTGGTTAAACAGTTTTGCCAATTGTGGTTTAATTAAAAAGGTTTACGAATAACTATTGCAGTCTTGTTCATTGTTTCAGCAAGTTTAGAAGCCATTATGATGACGGGATCAGTGAATACGAATTTCATAACACTGTCAGAATAATTGCTTATTTTTTATTGGATTTCGCTTGGCTGGAAAAGATTTCACATAACAAAAAGAAAATAACATGGCCTCGCGGAGATACTGATTTAATCTTCTTGTGTTGAAAACATCTCTCGTTCGCTTCGCTCACTCGTCAGAGATATTTTCAACACTCGAAGATAAAATCCTTATCTCCGCGAGGCCATGTAATACCTAAATAGCAAAAGAGCGCTTAACTAAAACATTTTTACGCTCAGACCTCAGTCGTACGTCATATTCATCAGAATACTTAAAAACTTTTTGGTTTGTTACGTTCGATAATGAAACATTCTCTGTGTCCTGTAACTTGTAATTGAATATGCAGAACTTTATGAAATTAAAGTTTCAAGAGAAAAGGACGTGGCACTAACAATGTGAATGTGTGGCTACTCAGGGGTAGTGAGGTCGGAAAACACTCCAAAATCGAGTCAACAAGAGAATATGCTATCTCGTTTCGCTCGACAAATTACACAAATGTGTAATTTTGTTTTTATTTGTACAGCGTTTTGCAACAATGCAATATCGTACTTTTGCGGTAAACATGATGTGTTTCACGTTTGTGAAAAGCCATGTATAATGCTTTTAATGACCATTAATTATATTGTACACGGAATTCGAAAAATCTAAAACTGGAAAATGTTCAAATCTCAAAAGAATGTTTTTTAAGTATGATATGGAGTAAACATGTCCAAATGCAAGTATGTGTCAACCTGCATGTGGAGCTAAATGTTTTAAAGTCGATCAAGCAAATTAGCGATTAATATAATGGCAGGCTTAAGTTATCACCAGACAAGTTAAACAATCATGAACTTGTTACAAGTAAAGCTTGCTTTCCAATTTTAAACCCTTAATGAATCCCTTTCTGAATGGTTCAGTTGTCCAAACCTTTTTCATTTTATCCATGTTGTTTGGGAACGACTGAATAACTGAATAGAAAAATTCTAAAGCAACCTGAAAAACGACAAAAAACTTTTGGTATGAAGCTTAAAAGGGGGCTACTCGAAATTGTTGTTTGTTGTGACATGTCTTTTGAAAGCCGTGTCTTTATAGATCCGGTTGGCTAAAAAGGATTTTCTCAGTCCAGTTCAGGGAGTAACAAATCGGGAAACATCACAACGCGTGGAATTTTTCTCCCTTTTTCTCTTGATATTAATATTTGTTCTTTTGAGCATAAGCTGTAAACGCTTTCAATTAAAATTTTCAGCTGAGGCAAAGGAGTGATATTGCAGAATTTGAAATTCACAGCTGACCTAAGAGGAGCTTTTGCTACTTTGAGCAGTCCATTTGCCTCCATCGTTTTGTATTTTTTAGTAGATCCAACATGGGTGGCTTCATAGCTCATTTTTTAAGAGTGCTGCTCAGTTATCGCCGGGATCGGGGTTCGAATCTCCTTAAAGCTCAATTTGTTTCTTTTTTCTTTTTCTTTTTTTTTTTTGAGAAATTACTGAGCTGGTCGCACATAATTAAGGAGAGGTAGCATTCATAAAGTGTATTAGAACCGCTATACAAAATTATTATTCTTTTAGAAAAGCGATTTAAAACTCTATTAAAGCTTAAATGTATTGTATTTTCAGCCCGCAAAAAGATAACCAAACAAAATATTAGCCCCGCATGTATTCTTAACATATTCAGCTAAAACAATCTAATTTCTCGCACAATATTTTTATGAAAACAAATTATAAACTTTTAAGAACTACATACTTTTTTTTATAAGAATCATACTTTTTTTCCCGAGCCTCACGATTCTTAAAAATTTGACATTTAGAGCCTTATATAATTCTTACTAAATCTTAAATAATAGTTTTAAAATAGATCCTCATTTTGTCGAAGCAGTGAAACAAGAGTGATCGAGCCTCAGTATTATTCTTAAAAAATTCTTAAAATTTCCGAAATCTGAGCCTCATGATTCTTATAAACTGGATTCCTATATAGATAATCATAGCAACGCGCGTAAAATGTTAATGTACTGCTTTTACTTTTGTGACGAGCCGAGTCGCTCATTGGAGCCGGCGCTGAAAAGAGCGTGAAATGACCTTTTCTAGAGTTTTCGAGAAAACGAGGACGTAATAACAAAAATGTTCTAAGTACTTGTATAGCTTTATATGTTAAGAGAAATATATATATGGAGAAATACTTAATTGTTTTCTACTCACAGAGTTTAAGGCAAAGAAAACAAAACCCTTATGACCCGCACAAAGAAATAAAGAGCGAACCGGAAATGTAATTTTTCTAAACCGTCGTCGTTGACGTCCCGTCCTTGCTTAAAGTCCCTATTCTTTCTCTCTGGACGGAACAGCTCTAAGCTACTCCTTGAACCCAACTCGCAAGGATGGAAAGCAGAGTTTTGAGGTTAAACCGCAAAGAAAGTCACACAAATATCATCACCTCGGTAGCCGGACGTTGAACCCGGTACCGGATACCCGGTGGCCAGAAGACAGAGACCTTACCAACTTGCACCAACAATGCTGCTGTTAAAAAATCTACATTTATGATTCAGCATATTAACTAATGAAATGAATGATGGGGTTATTTGTCTTGAAGAATGTTTCATCAGAAAACCGGCAGCAACTGGCAAGACATGCGAACATTTTCTACAACTCAATATTAGCCAACTTACGCATCGCGTGAGACGCCAAACATAAGTTATCAGTTTACCGTTAAGGTGCTGTTACACTGCGCAATTTTCTCGGCAACTTGTCTCGCAACGCCGTTGCAATGAAAGTTGCCGAAAAAATCATAGCACTGTCACACTGTGCAATTTTCTCCAGCAACTTGCTAAGTGCCTTCCTTTCTTTGTCTTTTGGTTTCTTGCATGACATAATTATAATCAAATGATATGCTCTCAAAACTTCCCATAGTCTGATGATATGGCGAAATAAACTTAAACTTTGAAATACAATGTCTTCCTAACAGTCATTGTACTCATGAATATTGAACAAAAAGAAATACATTATATTAAAGAATCTAACACTGGAATATGCAAGCACAGGGTAGCCAAGAGATGGTGCGGACAGGGAACCCAGACGAGAGAGACAGGAAGAGATTTATTTTAAGAAAACTGTTCCAATAGTAATATTCATCTTTCGTTTATGCTTTGAAAGTGGTCAATTGTGCCAAAATGTACAAAAATTGCTCAAAACATGCACATTTTTTTAGAAAGTTGCTCAAAATTTAAAATGTTGCTCAAAATAGAAAACGTTGCTCAAAAGTTGCCGAGCAGAATCTGTCTTGGCCTATACACAAAAGACGTTCCTGCTTCGTTGAGTTATCAACCCTCAAGAAAACGTTATTCTTGTTCTGATTTTCTACCTCCAGTCGTCTCAGTTGTTATCTGTGCATTGCGCAACATTCTAAGGAATGTAGCATCATCAATGGAACAAAATCTCACACATGTAACAGTCATTGCCGAGCGGGCTACTAAGCCCACACTGCTGAAATCAGCAAGAGGTATTAAGAAGTTGTTAATAAACCTATTTAAGCAGCGGAAAGGATCTAAAGTTTTTTACCAACAACCAACCCAGAAGAAAGATCTAGAAAATCAAATGATGGTGATGATGATGATGATGATGATGATGATGATGATGGTGATAGTGATAGTAATTATGGTGGTGATGATGATGATGATGGTGGTGATGATGATGATGATGATTATGATGATGGTGATGATGATGAATGATGATGATGAAGATGATGATGATGGATAATGATGATGGATAATGATGATGGAAGAAGAAGATGATGATGATGATGATGATGGATG
The DNA here is from genome assembly GCA_024336925.2 of Zoanthus solanderi. NCBI lineage: Eukaryota > Metazoa > Cnidaria > Anthozoa > Zoantharia > Zoanthidae > Zoanthus > Zoanthus solanderi. The sequence continues at coordinate 4,849 of JANCMA020425043.1, forward strand.
ATGATGATGATGATGGATGATGATGATGATGATGATGATGATGATGGATGATGATGATGATGATGGATGATGATGATGATGATGGATGATGATGGATGATGATGATGATGATGATGATGGATGATGATGATGATGATGATGATGATGATAGTGTACATTAAACTCTTGATACCGTTATTGATCACTGTTTTAAGTATCGCTGTGCTAGATGACCATTGAAAATTCCGCATTTCGATTGGTTATTCTCCTGCTACATATCTGTCTATTCTCCATTTTGCCCTCTCATCCGCAATTGCTCGCACTTCATCCTATACGTCTTTCATTCACCTCTCGTTCTCTCTTTCTCTACAGCACTTCTCCATGCATGTTGTTTTTGGTAGCTCTCGTTCTCTTCCCTTCTGGGTTCCGCACGTCATTCTAACATTAAAACTATTGTCCCTGTCCTTCAACTTCATAGACTCAGAGTAAATAAAAATAATGAATCAAGTATAAGAAAAGTTGACAAACAACGACAATAAATTTTGGCAACTATATTTCAATCGACCACACCGATCTTCATCAGGTTATAAGGATACTTTACATAAACATGAGAAATATATATTGAGAAAAAGAAATGTGATATGTCAAACCTGCAAATAAATCCTTAGTAATAGAGATTCAGTCCGCAAGGCTCGGGAAGCACATCTCATCCTCAAAGCCAGTACTCTTGAATCTTATATGGACTCAACATAAGAGAAGACATCTGTAATTATCACATTTTTCCCCTTTTTTCCTTTTATCTTACACTTTTTTGTTTTGTATAATTTAAAGCTTATTTGTTATTTACACGCTATGTCATATTTCTTAATTGTCTTTCAACCGTTTAAAAAAAAAATTTTTGACAAGCTTGACATATCACATTTCTTTTTCTCAATATTTATTTCTCATGTTTATGTGAAGTATCTTTATAACCCGAGGAAGATCGGTGTCAATGGCCGATCGAAATATAGTTGCCAAAATTTATTGTCGTTGTTTGTCAACTTTTCTTATACTTGATTCATTACATTAATATTTGGTTGACTTTTTTTGGTCCGGCCCGGGTTTTCTTACCACATTTTTTCAGAGTAAATAGTTCACTTGTTCTATAACTTCATAGACTCATAGTATATAGCTAGTTCACTCGTCTTTCAACCTCATAGACTCATAGTAAACAGCTAGTTCACTCGTCCTTCAGCCACGTAAACTCGGGGTTCACTCGTCCTGCAGCCTCATAGATTCAGAGTAAAAAGCTAGTTCACTCGTCCTTCAGCCTCATAGATTCAAAGTAAATAGTTCACTCGTCCTTGAAATTCTGTCATTCCTGTAAATTTTGTCATTTCTGTAATTCCTGGTAATTTTGGAAACGTGAGCAGGAGGGGTGGGCAGGGCTTGAGTCCCCATGGCGAATAGGCTTATAAAGACCTTATTGACTTGAATGACGGGTACAAGCATGCAATAATTGAAAGCAAGGGGCAAGAAGAAATTTCGTTGGATGTGGAAAATTCTTTGAACACTTAGTATGATATATAACCGCTTAAAATGCAGAAAACAAAACAGTTATTGGGGGGTGGGGGGACTAGAAAAGCATTGTAAAGCAGCATTGATGCCATTTGTTGGTCTTCAAAATATGGTGGGATTACAGGATTTATATATTTGGCTTTTGTTGTGTCAAATTCTTAACGCTAATTTGTACCACCAGAATAGATATGACAAGAGAAATCATATTCTAGATTTTACCTTCGATTTACACCCGGTTATCGTATTTTTTCTTTTCTTTTATCTTTTGGTATTAAAGCTTTCCCAACCTTCCCATTTTTGAAATGACGAGCATGTTAGTGGCGAACGGACATGACTTCATGTAATTCTCAGTGTCTTGCCCCTTCTGCTTTACGTATGTTTTATATAGTGACGTCCCAAAATAAGATAGATAACAAGCTTTATTGGCATGACCTTAAGTACAGGTATTGCTAAGCATTTCAAACAGAAGAAGAACAAATTTTAAAATAAATTAATTTACAATCATTTATTTCTATAATTGTTACAATTGTAATAGTTATCATATATCCAAATAAAGTTGTAATGGTTATCATATATCCAAATAAAAAGGCAAAATACTAACCCTACCCCTACAAGATTTCTTTTGCTGACTGCATTGGACTGGAACTCTACGAGACGGTTTACGGACAAACTTACCGATTCGTTGCAGCTGGTTTACTAGTAAGCATCTCGAAAAAACAGACTCTACATCCTTATTCGAAAATCCAACTCGAAATCTACTCGAAAATCCAACTCGAAAATCCAACTCGAAATCCTAACTCGAAATCCAACTCGAAATCCTAACTCGGTAGTTAGTCTGTCTCTTACAGCACATATAATAAACATTCAACGCTCGATTAGCTGAGTAAACAAAAGTATTGAGCAAGAGTAGATTTACTGGTATTTTTTGTGAAAGAATATAAGTACAAATATTGTGCACTATTACTTGTACTTTTTTAAGTCAAAGTTAACAGAATTTAACTACAAAGAACCAGAAGAACATTAGCTAAGGCAATTCAAACAACCATCTTACGTTGCGACTTTTTTTATTATATGAAATACAGAGGTATACCGAGTGGTAGCAAGATGAGAAAAATGATATCCCCGCTCTCCCCAGAGGCAATACCATTTTCATCAACACATGTGTTGTTCCGGTTTGTTTATTGGATCTTCTGGGTTCCCTGTGGAGCGCGCATGCGCGAGTAAAAAAAACTAATGCCATGTACTTTTGATGTTATATGTAAGCTTTAATAGTTCATGTTTAAACTACAAAAATGTAATCAAAGGACACATTTCCAAAAACTATTTCTGGACAAATATAAGTCATTATTTTATTTAGTTATGTATGAGGTTTGAAGTTAAAATTTTCAGTTTATAAGCGTATTTCGTTGATTTGTTATCTGAGACGCTATTCTGTATTAAGCTTCAGATTGTGTCTATTGATCGAATAGAATCAATAAATCCTGAATCCAGCAATAGTATATGTGTCTTCATTGTCGCCTATTAACATCCAGAATATGCGTGATATCATTTTTGAACCAATCAGCTTTTAGCATTTTGGCGCGGTTTTCAATGGTCCGTGCGCGCGGTGCTTTAAGTCGTTTGTTGTTTTTGATGAAAATTTTTAAAAAGCTGTTCATACCTATAGTTAACGTTGTAAAATGGAAAAAAAAAACAGAAATGCCTTCCAGATTTGTGGATGTTACTGATAGAGAGCTAACACAGTTTTTAGAAAAAATATAAAAGGTTCATGAATAATTATTACAGTCTTGTTCATTGTTTCAGCAAGTTTAGTTGCCATTATTTACCTTCATTTTTTTGAAGACAGGAACAGTAAATACTTATGCTTATAAGTTTTGCTTTTTATTTAATTTCGCTTGACTGTGAAGATTTCATATAATAAAAAGGAAATTACGTGGCTGTGCGGAGATACGGATTTAATCTTTTTGTGTTGAAAACATCTCTCACTTGTTCGCTTGGCTAACTCGTAAGAGATATTATCAACACTCGAAGATAAAATCCGTATCTCCGAACATGCCATGTAATATCCTCTCTATTGGTTAGTTATTGTTTCCACTGTAGGTGATACATGAAACGTAATGAGCACAATAAGTTTTACTGTAGAGAAACATTTGGAATCTCCCACTCTGTTCGCTAACATTATTGTTGTCATCGGGTATTTTCTGAATACTTTAGGTGCAGATGAATCACAATGGGACGAGTGAATATGTGATTCGAACTCAACCAACAAATCAATCGCTCTGTACTGCAGAGGCTGTTGCGCTTGCGTTATCTGTCTTGGAGAGAAACCAACAAATTGCAGAGGTAAATCTTGATCAACTTTAATACTAGAAAAGTAATCGTCCTCACTAGAATTCCATTTTGAAATCTTCATACATGAAATTCTTCTCTAAGTTAATTATTTTATTGCACTGTGGTAAAGCTGATTGAAAACCGAACATTTTTTTTTAACTAATTCAAGGCTCGTATGGGTTTAGGAAAGTAATGGGAAGTTTTGGAAAATAGAATCAAATTTTTCAAGGCCTCAAAAAGTTTTGGAAAGTTGTTCTCAAAACCCATTATTAGTTTGCGCTTCAAACAGGCGATGTTTAGTTAAAGGTACTTAAGGTGGATCGATATTAACTGTTCTTCTTGTTTCTCTATCTTCGCGATTCTTTAAATTTTGAGCCTAACTAGCTTAAAGAAAGGGGTTAGTACCGTAGTCATGAAAACGAAAAATAAAGAATTTTTTAATTGATTGAACCTCGGTACGATTATTAAAAAATTCTTAAAATTCCCGAAACCCACTGTCCCCACTAGTTATGAAAACGGAGAAGAAAATATCCGTTTTCGTCACCCGGCTATTCTTGATCGTTTCTATCAATACTAAGCAAATCAAGAAGGGCCGCAATATTTAGCTCCAAGCAAGCAATTAAAGTTGAAATCATTGTGAAAAATACAAACACGTTGTTCGCCATACTGGTTGGTTTATTTTGCCATTCCCACGCAAGGATCAACTGAGCTTAACATTAGTGTTTCAACTGAAACTTCCGTTTTCACTCGTACGCACTAGAATGCTAAATATTTATTTTCAAAAACTATTAATTAACTGGTTAAATTCTTAATTTTTTTTGTCACAGGACTTATTACATCCGTTAAGGGCTATGTGTCAAATTCAGTTGGATCATGGTGCGGTTGAACACGAAAGCACAGAAGAACGAGATAAAGAATTTTATCAAAGGTATTGACAATGACAATGATTTATTAGGTTCATACATTGGGACTAGCTCGAATTTACAAGAAGAGACAAAACATATTTTTAGTACCAGCTAGCTGAAATAACCAAAATAGGGCTAAACAAGTCAGCTAGCTAAAATATAGTAAATTACAGTTTTGGTCAAAATCTAATAGTTACATTTAAAAGGAAAAAGTATTACAATAATTCTGAATCAAAGCAAGTATATTAGGCTTGTGAGAAAGATACAATTATAGATGAAATTAATTTTGAAGTAACAGTATATGGAAGAAAAATAAATGCACATTTTTGAGGAAAATATTAGTACGACTCTAGTATGACGTATATTATTGTCTAGAAACACAAGCGATACTGTTTTATTCCTTCTAAAAAACTTTTTTGCGTTGCTGACGTCATTCCGTGATTTATATAAAATAGATTTGTAGCCAATCAGAGCGAGCGTTATTTCAGGACTATTTTCTAATGCTGATTAAATACTTAAGATCAAGCAAATTGTGTAGTCTTTAATTTTTTAATACATTCCCAATCATTTTTTTGCAAAAATAGCAAAAACAGGAGTATATGAATGAAACACGCTTGCATCTTTTTATAGTTACTGCAAAACTCAGGATTACGTCACAGGCAAAAAGTGCTGGTCTAGTTTAGCGCTAGTCTGCGAAAACAAACGCTTTTTCTTGGTTTCAGACCCAATAATAAAGTAAGAGGTGCTAATTTTCTTTTGTCTAAGGGCAACCCAGCCAGAGTAAAAGTCTCTTGCTGTCGCATGATAGTTAAGTTGCTTAGAACCACTCAGTACGTAACTACAATGCTGTCTCACCTGTGATTGGTAAAAATCATCTGGAGTTATGTCAAAGAAACTGCCATAAGCTAGGGAAACGAAAAGAAGAAGAAAATTAAACGGTGAAACGCGCTATGGGGTTTTGATAAGTTTATGTGGAGTTTGATTAACTGAAATTTTGTCGACAGGGCGGTGAGTTTAAAAGAAAAACAAAGTCACAAAACTTAAAAGAAGGAGCAAAAATATAAAACATTTTAAACGTTTGTCTAATGATAAAAGACATCACTGGAATCATAAGAAAAGACTGATAGAAATTACAATACCTTTATACTCGAACAATCCATTTAAATTCGTCGGTTTTCTCCAAACTTGAAGATTTTTCTTCTGATAAAAAAGCTCCCATTCTTTAAATTTCTCCTCGGAAACATTTCGTTCTTTTATCTTGTTTTCTCCTGGTGCTTTGTTTTCAACAAAGTCGAGAGCCTCCCTGTAAGATAAATAGTGGCAAAGATTTACGGTTTCACTTTTATGAAGCATTGAACCAGGCTTTAACAATAACTATTAAAAACCAGAATGAAACTCTGGGTTTACAAACCCAACGGTTAGGTTAACACGAATGCGCACCTATATTATCCGTTAAGTTAACAGCCATATTCATGGACAATCGTTTGTCCCCTTTTGGGGCTCATCAGCATAGCCCACAGCAATGGAGAGACAAAAGAAACTTTTTGCCAAGTGCTGGCATACTTTAAGCTGGACTATACGAGCTAGCCGGGCAGGTAAATAGATATCTGAACAAACATAACTAGAATGCTACTTAAATTCTACAACTGGTTTCGACTCCATTAAATCCTGTACGAACTGAAGAACAATTCAGGTGGAGCCACCCATTAAGTGAGCACTAAGTCTAACGACAAAACAGTTTCTTATCAAAGGTATATCCTGTGGATAGATATCTGAACAGACATAACTAGAATGCTGCTGAAAAAAATAGCAAAACAGTTACTGTTCATCCATTCTGTAAATCTACAGTTGGTTTCGGCTCCATTAAATCCTGTTTAGGATGCTCGTGAAATGATTTCAATACCTAAATCCCTCGGCTTTATACGTACGACAAACATGATTGGCTAAAACCATGAACGACCAAGAATCGACTCAATATTTAACAGCGACTTTTAACTGATTAGATGAGAAGTGATATGATTGGATGAGATGATTTTCTATTAAGTTACATTTTTCCCCCCACGTCCATTTCCATGCTTGTGGATTCTCCACCAGAAAAACCATCCATAGTTAATTTGACAGCAAGGAAAATGAATTAAAAAAACTCTTCTTTCGAAACTAATATACTAGTAGTAATCAAAGATTAGGCAAGTGAGTTCTATTTTGTTGAGCATATGACTGAATAAAGTAGCCGAATAAGAAAAGAGCCGAGCTTGCGTTCTAGCTGGTTGGAGTTTTCGAGATTACTACAGTTTTTCTTACAATTTCATGATGTTCGATCACAACTAACATTTACACAACAAAAATGAGAGGAACTTGTGGTAACAATAAACAAATATTCTGAAAAACTAACTTTTGTTCATTTCGAGTTCCCAGGCCTCTGCGACTTTAAAATGGCTTGCGATAACATGAAAGAGAGGCTTCCTTCCAAAGACCCTGAAATACGATGGCATCGAGCTTTTTCTATACGTTTCTATATATATATATATAGGCTCGAAATCGAGATGCCTTAGTATGCGTTCTTGCTTCGCTCGAACGCAAATATTTCACCAAGAATTTGGTAAGGATGTGCACGTGTTTTAACTGGACTGAGTGTACCGAGAATATCTTATAATAACTTAATTTGAGGGCTTGGAGATACAAATTATAAGAGACTTACATTCATGCGGGATAGATACTTGTTAATGTGCAAAGTGTTACGTTCATGCACATTCTTCTTTTTCGGGACGTAACAAGACGTTTTTTGTTTGACCAACGTTTTAAGCAACCGTTAATCAACTTTCAGTTCTGATATAATAGTAACCGTGAGAATTTAACTCCTAGATAAGTCTAAATTTTGAGAAAAGTTATTTATCAGCTGCGGCAAGCACGAAAAAAACACATTTCTGAAATCCCAAACAGATGTAGTTTAACATATCAAAAGTTTAGTTTCCTTTTAACAGATCAAGTAAAATCCTCTTTTTCAATTCACGATACATGCCAACGTCAAATGAGGTGCATTAATTTATAGCTTCTTCAAGTCTCTCGTATTTTAATTTGCACCTTCCTATAACAACACCTGGCCGGCATATTTTTGAACTACATTCAAATTTATTGAGGATCTTCAAAGCATTTTCTTCAAACCAAGTAAATTCTTGATCTGAGTTCACATCGAGTACTCAACCTATGCCCCGTAGTCACACTTTTTTATAAGAACCCCGTTTATAAGAATCACGAGGCTCAGACTTCGGAAATGTTAAGAATTTTTTAAAAATCATACGGCAAGGCTCAATCACTCGACCCGCACAAAAACTTCTTCTATATACATTTTTCGTTTTCATGGCTATGGTATTAGCTGTTGGCTATGAAAAATGAATACTGGAAGCGTAGCGTATTTACCACTGAACGTTTCATCGGCAGTATTTCAAACTGTACATGTATATATTGCGACTGACTAGCTGACATAATCGAAGTGCTTACTATAGGCAGAGTTTGAATGTACGAAAAGGAAACATTACTTCAATGTTCCTAAAATCAGAACAACTTTTCTAGAACAAAATACAAAAACAGTAAACATGTAATTCTAGAAAATACTGCGGCTAATAACAGAACTATCTCGAAAATTGTTTAAAAATTGTGCAGTCACTATTACACCACGAAACTAGAATGTTCTGTAAAATTCGCTAAGAGTGTCACTGTTCAATATTCCTCCTCACTCGCATACGAATTCTAAACTCATTGTGTTGTAACTGAGCACTGCAATATTTCGGAGAATTCATTAAGAGGGAAAACTCTTCAGTATTATCTCCTTTCTTTAAAGCTAGTTTTTATATATGGAAACCTTAAATGTGTTTCGATCGATCAAAAGTGACTAAAAACACTAGAGTATTTCAATTTCGTTCTTTCGCCTCTTTAGACCCCTCATTTTAGTGAAGTTTTAAATCATACCATTTTAAATTTTTATACACGAACCTCCGGTTTCACTGATTCAACAAAATGACGACATACAGTATTTTTGAAACTATTACTTAAGTATTATTTAAGAATTATATTAGGCTCAAAAGATCAAAATTTTAAGAATCACGAGGCTCGGGAAAAAAAAGTAATCAAAATCTTTTTTGTGGAAACTACTCCAGAAATGAGGCTTTGGTATTTTAGCGAGAAAAAAAAAATAGCAAACCACTGCTACAACTAAGTAAACTCTTCTAAAAATTTCAATTCGGCAGGCGCGTAGAGTGGTCATTTTTTTCAAGTACGCACAAGTACATATGAACATGGTATAACTTTTGTTTTAGTTTTTAGAATTTAATCAAAATGGTGTTTCCATCACGAAGTCTCGGTTGCGTACAAGTAAAATGTTAAAAATAGAAACCAGTTGCTAAAAATTTCAAAATTTTTTGGTCACTTAAACTACACAAGTGCGTATATGCGTATAGGACGCTACGCGCCTGCTCGGTGGTATCTTAACTGAGATTTCCGCAGTCATATCCGATTGTAAATGTAAACTTTGGTATTTCAGATAATGGCGGACAACTGAGGGAGGTTCATATTTTTCAAACTCGTCTGCGGTTAGCTAAAAATGTTGATATTCGGGATTATCTAATTTTTAGAGCAAGGCATTTAATTGTAGTTGCATCGTAAAACTAAAATACAGTTTTGTCATAAAAAGACGACATTAAAGTTTTGTTTTGATATTTAAATAAAGGATAAAATGTCCTTGCAGTCTCGCACCAATCATCATGCGACAGCAGAATTAAATATTTGAACTTAAGGATTGGACTTTTGAACCGAACGATTAAGAGTTTGGGAGCAACTTTAGAATACCCAGACACTGTCGTTAATATAATTCTGAGCATTTGTTTTTAAAGTCAATAAAGAACGACGAATGCGCAGAATAAATCACCATGTCATTAACGACAGAGTCGGGGTATTCTAATGTCTAGCTAGAGTTTGCACTGAAGAATTGAGTGTTTGAAGTAAACGATTTTAAAATGTTTGAACTTAAGGGCTGGATGTTTAGATTGAAGTATTAAGACTTTGAGCTGAATAATTGAATGTTTGAACTTGTGATTGACAAGTGATTGACAAAGGTCCTTCTCGTATTCGCAAGACATTAGAATCATGGCACACCGCTTCGACTAGTCATGCAGATAACAATGCAAGGCCGCTTCCTAATCAATACTCTATTCTTTTGAAAAAGAATAATTACTTTATTTACATTTTTATAGACATTTTCTTTTTATAGTCTCACCTATTTTTGTATTTTATGTATTTGTCATTTTTTCATTGCTTCGACATGTTATATAGATAACAATTCAGACCGCTCCTTTATCAATACTCTATTCTTTTGAAGCAGAACTATTAGTTTATTTACACTCATATACATATTTTCTCTCATTGTAATACATTCTTCTTTTTATAGTCTCACCTATTTTTGTATTTAATGTAGTTATCATTTTTTCCATTTTTATCCATTGAAGGCTGTAGTCTTACAGCCGAAAGCTTGAAAGTTTTTAAAATTGTACATAGCCAGTGAACGTTTTTAACTTGACTGGATGTTTGGCGGAGGTGGATACCCATGGCCATATGTTACGGGTTTTCGTTTCAACACTTGTCATGCAGAATTACTCTCAGAGTGATCGTCTCTTTTGACTGATGACAGTTAATGTGCATATGTGTTGGCTTGCGAAATGCGTGACCAAAACAGCCGATCTAGTTTGAGGAATAGATTTTTTAAAAACAACGTTTCATTGATAATATTAATACTCATCTAGCTTTAAAGTTATTTTAAAAGATGAATCTGGACAGCTAAAATGAATATTCTCATTCTAATTCAAAACGTTAAACAGCTGTGCGTCAAAACTATTTGAAATTATGTATACATTCTGTTTTGTAAAATCGCCATATCATCACAAGAACGTCTTATATTTTCAGATGAAGTTTGCTGTTGTATACAAAACACTTTCAAATCCACAAAAGGACTTTTTGTACTCCTCATTAAAAGTGCTGAACGTCCGTGCTTATTTTGCAGCGCCGCAAACGAACTTTAAACTCAGGGTCGTACCCAGAATTTTACGCGCGGTCTGCGGGGGCAAACTCCGCACACCTTTACAGGGGTTTCCCACATAGAAACAGGGATTCTGGTTGGACGTTTTGTTTTCACCCCTACACAGAAGATTGCCTCTCAGACCTTTAAGGAAACAAACCACACTGATGCTTTTTGTTTAAAATTCTTACGATTTATAATGGCATAGTTATATTGTTTAGTTTTCCTGGTGGGTGCAACCGCCCTCCCCGCTACTTTTTACTCCGTACGGAAAAAGTGAAAACAGAATTTGTAATTCGTCTCTTTGAATTTAGTGAATGACAGACAATAAATCAAAAAGTGAAAATAAACATTCAACTCAGTGCAAACTCTCCTTAAACAGCGAGAAATAGAAGAAGCAACTGCCATGCATATTTGGGTTATGAAATATCAAATCCCAAGGCCTATATGCTCTAGTCTAAATTACGGACCAGCTCATAGCAAGAGTCAAATTTTAATCCGGGTTTTAGTTTCCTAACTTTAAGGCACGGGTCTCACTTGGAAAATTTGCATGCTTTTCCAAAAGGTTTTCCAAAAAAGAACTTTTCAGATCTAATTTCTGGAAAAACTTTTTTCTGCGGTCGCACTATTAGAAATGTGTTCCTTGTGACAGTTGCACAATCCTGAATCCCCCCCTACAACCCACGAACTATTAGCGGCGAAATAGGTTTATAAATATGGAACCTGTCGAAGTATTAATTCTTATTCTAAGCGTGATTTTCATAATAGTTGACCAGCTTAGGCCAATGAAAATTGATTTCATGTTTCTCGTCAGCCACTTTTAGAAAATTGGTGAGGAAATTTTTCATTTTTCATTATAATTTATTCATTTTTTTGAAACATGAAATCATGAAATCAATTTCAATTGGTCTTAGAATCGTTTTACTGGACAGTGTACCCCATAGTAAGTGAAAGTACACTGTCCATTAAATAAACATGTGGTTTTAGTGAAATGGAGAGTTCCTAAAAGATTTGCGTTTTAGAGTGAAGCAGTAACGTCTAGTTGCCAGGTTCGGGAAAAATTGACGCATTTCCTTTCAATCGCATTAAATTTGTAACTGTTTACCTCCGGCAACAGTTCAAAAAGACAGGGCCGTCCGCAATGCAGCCTGAAAGGAAGGTAAAGACATTTTAAATTAGGTCACTCCTTGCGGTAAATCGGGTTAGACTCAACATAATTTTCAAATATAAAATTGTGGGACAGTTTCTGACAAATTAAGCAGGAAACTTTGTCAACAAGCGCTCATGTTACAAACCCGAAGTTCTGAATAGACACAGCGATCTTTGAACTCTCGCCGAAACTGCAAATGCAATGTGTTCACGCCTACGCCTTTACTTAACAGTAAAAGCTAAAACCAAAGATTTTCAGAGCAATTACCTCACTAGGTGTACAAGCTCTTGCTCGGTGATTCGCTTTGAGGACCATTTAAATCCGTTCAGATTGCGGTGGGGGTTTTTGCCGTGGTTCTTCAACTCATGCCTATACCCGGTCTCAGTTACCATCAGCGGATCTTTAACAATACCAATCCCGTCTTCTCCTGCACCAACAGATTTGCGGCGCACAGTTGAGCAAAGCATCATTGATTTTTGAAGAATATCTGAAACTTTGGTCGCCATGCTACATTGAACGATGAAACAGAAATATATCAGCGTTAAAGCTGCAGTAACATAAATCCAGATTACAGGCGTTATGGTGTAAAATTTACGAGTTACCGTTTATTGACGATGATGCATATAGTAAGTCACGTGTGTCACGTGGCTTGTTTTACAGATTTCCAAAGAGACAATGCTCTTTCTTTTGTAATATTTAACTTTAGGCGGCTCGCAGGACTAATCTTGACGGAGTTGGGCTGCCTGTGGTACAAGCCAGCTCTCACTTCGACCTTATTTAGCAATTTCTGAGCCTTCAGTATAATGACCAGCGGTACACGAAAAAACGAGCATTTCATCACGTACGTCACAGATACGCGTCCTAAATGTGTTCATTGTTTATCTCAATATCTGCCTTTAATCGATGTTAAACTTATTTAAATACACTTTGTCAACTTTGCAATATTTTTCATGAGCAATGTCAAGGTATCTGACTTTTAAAAGAATCAACAATATGCGAGCAGCATTCCACTTACTCACTGCAACAACTAGTCTTAAAATATAATACGACTAATAAAGATATCCGCTGAAAAAACACCATGAGCTCTAAGCGGTCAAAGTGAGACTATACGAATAGGAGCGAGATCCATGTGCACGGACTTGTGCAGTAATTTGGCCATGTGCTTTTTGTAAGGAATTGTTTTTTTTTTTTGTCAATCCGTAATTTTACTTCTCAGTGAATGGATATGATGACTTTAAATTATGGTTTATCAACATAAAAAAAGCTTTGGCTGCTTCTGGCTTGTTCCGAGCTTTTAATAATTCTATTCATATTGGTTCACTGACAAATTTCTTTCATCAATTCATGCATTAAATACACCAGCCATTTATTAATTTTGTGAATTACGCAATTTTTTTTGCGAATTTGCAGCAGGTGTAAAGATTTATTGTCTATTTCTGTCGTCAAGAAAGCGGCCAAATCTATGTATCTTAACCTTTAGGGAAAATATTTAATGTGTGATGTTTGGTATGTGATCCATAAAGGTTCATTATTGTCTGCTCATTACTACGTGTAAAGATTTTTTAAAATGCATGTAGAGTTGTGATGAAGGTACAAAGTATCTTGTTTCATGAAGACCAGTTTTAAGATTTGAATAACAAAGTAATTTCATTCAAAAAAACCAATCATTTTGAATACAAAGAAAATGAAATCTTAAAATTGGGTCAAAATTGATCAGAAGTTTCTCAACTGCTCAACTTTACTGCAAATGATGAATACCGTGAACAAAATGCCGCCTCACGTAGGATCTAAAAAGATCCGTGACCAGCCACAAAATGTTTTGTTTTTCTTCGTTTGTATTGTGGCTTACAACACTGCACTCATGACATTCTTACATGTTCAACCCCTTTCGTGTCTTTTTGTTTTCTTTTCTACGTACCCCTGGTTGTGTTGTTTCCTTTAACCAGGAAAGGCCAGGTTCGAGTCCTGGGCGATTTTGGCGGAGGAGACCTGCATTTACGCGGCTTCCACGGTTACCCTCTTCTGTCTGCCCCGTGTCCGTTATAGAACGCCCGACGGACCTCCGGGATGAGAAAAAAAAAACTTTGCTTGTGGCTGAAAAGCTCCGAGTCCTAACAAGGATGAAACCGCTGTCCACAGTTGCTACAGTTGCTTGCATTGTAGTTACTCGGGTGAAGCTGGTTGTGCGCATGCGTGTAGGTTCTGGCCAAATCGTGGGGTTTCATTTGGTTGGTTTGTGCTTTTTACCGTTTTACTTTGGCAATAAAACATTTGGAAAAAAAAAATTATGATTCAATCATTAGACTGTTTAATATTTATATTGTCCATTACATTAAATGAGCTGGCTCTAAGAGCCCTTGATTTGATTTTTGAGAGAGCACTTTAGTCTAGAGAACGCTGCAAGTCGGTAAATTATATATGTTGACTATGTTTTTATATCCTAAGTGAAATATTTATGCCTTATAGTAAACAGGATGGGAAGGTGGTGGTGGTGGTGGTGGTGGTGGTGGTAGGGACGGAAGCACAGTCCCCAATGGATACGTTCCATAATCTTGAACTTCGAATTCCTTTTTATTTGTTATTTCATTGCTACTTTGTAAGTCTTGATTGTTTTAATTTAACATGGGAATGTTTAGATTGTCTTGTATTATAGTGGTGAATTTTTTGATTGAGTCTAAAAGGTCCTAAGCATGAACTTCGAATCTCTCTTCTTTTTTGCTTTAGGTATTATGGCCAGTACACGCGTATCAACATTTGTTGGAATTATCTTTTTTTAAAAATTTTCCCTTCAACAAATTTTGCCCACATTTCAATACATACAAGAACACCAAGTTTTTATTTAGATATTTTAAAAATCCTAAATTTGCTGACGGTCTTTGCCCCTGAATTTGAACAGGACGGGAGGTTTTCCCCAAAGATACCTTTAATAATTGAACTTTCCGCTTATTTGTTTTAGATGTTATGACCATTACACGTGGATCAACATTTGTTGGAATTATTATTTTGAAACATTTTCCGTCAACAAATGCTGTCCACATTTCAATACATAGACTTGACAAGAACACCGAGTGAGTTTCGATTATGTCAGTCCCCAGTATCTCGACCAAAATTACAAACAAATTAAGTAAATAACTAAACTATAAGATTTATACGTTAAACATGGTATTGATAACGTTACGAACTGTTTTAATTTATCGACTGACTGTTTTCATTTATCGATTGACTGTTTTCATTTATTGATTGACTGTTTTCAATATGTTCGTTGAATTTTTTATTCACAATACGGACACGAGTTGATTTGTGCACATTGGATTGCCCAGGATTTTAATTAGCTGATTGCATGTGTTGGGCTTGTAACTCCACGGGACAGATACTCACTTAACTTATGATCCGAGTGAAGTACATTCATTAGCGTAAATCAGTGCAGCAGACATAAAAACGAACGTGACGACTAATATCAGTCTTTACTCACCAGAAAATAAACATGCAATGTTCCTTTAGGCTGATGACATATATATCAAAAGTGTTAACAGGTGAGTCGGTAAAAATTGATAACTAACAGAAGTCGTAAGTCGGTTCCAACTGAAAAAGCAATAAAATACGAAAACTACTCTAAGCTAATTAGAACTACAAATATAATAACATTGAATAAAACAATTAAACCTGATACTAAATAAAAAAATAACATAGTATAACATGCAATAATTACAAAACTAATGGTTGTCTTTCCACTAGAATCTTAAGTCATACTTAGTGATCGCTAAGTATTACTTAGCGAAAAAGTTGTGTGTAAAGGCCTAAGTAAAATTTTAAGTAAAATTTTTTTAACATCTACTTAACGCCAGCAACATGAAAGAAATAAAGTGAGACCGGCTAAGTGTACTTGGCGAGCATCCTTACGCTTGAATTTAGATCGAAATCTCGTAAAATAAACAACTTTGCAACATTCCCTGCAGTCTAATTTGCTAAAGGCCAAATGAAAACCCGTCATATCTGTAGTGTAAAGACACTTATCAGTTAAGTAGCAAAAAAAAAAAAAAAAATTGACTTAAAAAGTTAATGTTTTTTTTTTTAATTTTTAACCGCGTGAAAACCGTAAAGCATTTTATAGATTTTTATCTTTT